>JAFMTC010000698.1:53513-77846 GCA_018845635.1 Nicrophorus orbicollis | reverse complement strand
CCTAAAAAAAAAAAAAAAAAAAAAAAAAAAAAGTTATAGTTGGATACGACATAAGTCATATAGCAGTATAGAATATTAATTAAAACTAAAATATTTTGATATATCAAATGGCTATGACGTAATTGGATCTAAAACAAACTTTTAATCTGCAAATGCAGTACGTAATATCAACCTTTGATCTATTAAATTGATATACAGAATGCGCATTTCCAGCTATAATCAAACAAAGCTTGTCGTTCAACTGCACACATTGTTATTGTAGCATTATATGTACTAATTAGTTGCATCTCCGATCCACTATGATGTAATACTAACAACGCTTCTAATTTCAAAAAATATATATTTCTTATTATTACTAAACATTTTTTAATTTATTACACAGTAGTTCTTTCAAAGTTTTTTAATATTTAAAATTTAATATTAAATACTACCAGAATTACATGATATTTTTGATTTTATACGGTTTTATCTAACGGTTAAAAAAACTGATTAATGTAGTGGGAAACTGTAGTGGTTCACACAAAGTTCATTTCTACTTTTGTATAATATTTATTTTGTCCATGCGGTTTGATAAACATACATATGTTTCCATTTACAGGTTATGTGCATGAACATTTTTGAATACGGTATCCTATTTTCATGATTAATCATATTATTATTTGTTTACATTATTCCAAATTTTGACTCCTGATGTTTTACTGAGTGCAGTAAGAAGAGTGTAATTCATCAAGTAGCAAGAATTCTTCAAATAAATTATCAACATTAAGTGTATATTTAAAAAAATATACATGTAGTGTTTTTAATGCTAAAATGATAAGTATGGGTAAATAAGGATTACAATTTGATTTTCAGGAGTTTTAAATTGATGATGTATTTTAAATGAGAATTTATATTTTCACAGATATTACATTTGATAACTAATCCAACATTATATATTACTAAACCAAATCAATACTGGGGTTGGTTGTTATAATATTCTTAAATTAACCAAGACAATGGAAAGTCATTAATTTTTATAAATAGTTTAGAATGGGATAATCCTGTCATGCATTTCTATTAATTCCTTAAAGAATCATATCATTCTTATTTGTATTTATAAAATTAATTACCTATAGATATTTGTTATTCTAAGAATAGTACACCGAAACCTCGCTTTACGGCCTAGATACTTTCCACAAAACGTGGCTCAACGCGAAAAGCCGTATAAAGAATCAATTATTGTGCATGCGCAAGATTGGCAACATTTAGATATATCGACATCGAAAAAAGTTTTTTTTCCGTTATAGCGAAACATTTTAGGCCGTAAATCGAAAACGTGCCTTAATTGAAGAGGGCCGTTGTAGCGAAATATTATTTAATTTTTATTTTTTCAATGTAGTATTTATTGACTGGCAATGACTGATTTTTTTTAAACATTGACCAAAATTATGTTAAAGGATAGAAGTCTTTCTGCCCGGCAATAACTGAATTATGCACATTTATTTTTTTAATTTACACAATTTTCTAAATATCGCATGTAAAATAAAATGAGATAATAGTTGCACATTAATATTTCGTGTTTATATAAATATTAATAAGTTATTAATATAAATAATCATTTATAGACATTATTCTTGATATCCTTAGGATAAACATTTGTAAATAAAATAGTGGATGTTGCATGCAATATGAGTGGATAATCTCGGTAAAGCTGCACTCAAACTAAAAGCAAACTTGAAACAATGCATTACTTTAAGATTATTTATTATTTTACGTGTTTTGAATATTCATTTAGTAGAAAATAGTTTGTTTATTATTATTAATTATTTTTATTGTTACAGTGAACAAAATAGTAAAACATTTATCTAATTATAAGAAACAGAAAACACAATTATTACCACCGTTGCATAGACTATAGATCTTTCTGCACTAAAATGATATTACTTATATTATTTAATTGCTGATTTAGATATTTTTTAACAATATAATCTTTTGTCCATTCACAATACAACATAAATTAGATAATCTAAATAAACATAATAAATAAAATACATAATTCTAGATAATTCAAAAAGAAGCCCCTTTAGTTATAATATTGATGGGTCGAAAGACCAATAGTCGATTGCCCTTTGCTATAAAGTGCAGAATACAGAAGATATTGGAATTGCATTAGTTCAATACTATTATAAATAAATTGTATTTATTTTCAAAGTTGAAAAATTCTGTAGGTAGGTTGGTTCCTACAAAAAATTTCAGTTGGAACCCCAATTACTGAAACGGCCCTCTTGGGAAATCGACACGCACCCTGTTCTACTTCCACATTAGAAATTACAATATACTATATATTTATTTATTGAAAGCTTAATTGAAAATTGTAAAGAAAACCTTGAAGCAAAAAATGTTTGAAAAATGATCCATGGTCAATAATATTTGAATACTCTATGAAGTGTGTTTCTATCAAATTATGCATGTAGGTAAAACCATTAATTATAATTGCAAATCCTTTTTTCGTAAAATATTGCTGTAAGTTTCTTCCTGAAATGTTAAATTATGCAATGTTTTCGAGAAAATGTCAACTATTGATAATACTTCTCCCAATCCCTAAAAATCTCTCCGTGTCCTAACATTCTATTAGTAGTATTCTCACCAAGTACCACCATCCAAAATCACCTTACTCCAAAACTTTTCCTCTCCAAAAAAATGTTTCTCTTCTCGACATATAAGAAGTATATGTCTCTCTTAAATATATGTCCACAGATACAAATATTTCTTCCCTTATCCTAGTTCTACGTTTCTTGGAATTCATATGTACAAATTATTTGTCATCGTATAAACCAACTTATTTCCCTAGCGCAAAATAATAAGTCGATAGCCTTCTAGATATATAATAAAATGTAGTAATTTTAATGATCTTTTTTTTCAGAGTAAATTTCTTTGATTTTTTTAAAATAATATAATAGAATTAGAATTTATTGGCCAAATAAACAGAATACAATTCTAAATATAATAACTAAAATAAGGAAATTCAAAATAAACAAAAATATTCAATTTTAAATTAATCGACCATTGGTCTTTCTGCCATTTTTTTTAATTTTTATTAATAATATATTATATTCAAATTTATTGCAACAGCTTCATGGAAAAATATAAACCAAAATAATGCAAAGACATAGAAAAGAAAAACAAAAAACATTATTGCAATTGAAGCAAAGGGTAATGGTCTATCTGCCTATTAGGTTTATATTATTTTATATATGGCCGATACTTTTTTATCATTATTGTTATATCCAGCATTTAACGATTTTTATATTTTGTGTAAATCATCGATTTGAAGTATTTTTTATTAACGCATTTAATTAGACATCATATATTTACCATACTACTATAATACAATTTGGTATTAGTTATTAATTATACGATAAATTACTTGTAAAACGTGTAATACGAAACATACACTTTCCATTTGTGATTATTTCGTTGTTTGGATATGGGAACATTGACCCTCTGCTGACCATGTTTCTAACAACAAGTTATGCAAATTAACTGTGAGAGCTATTGTCTAATGTGTATCATCGTGTAACGTACATTACCTAACATGTACGAGTAATGTACTCAGCTTGCAGCATATGTTGTTACAAAAGAACGTTGTTACAATTTGACATATTATTGAGTATAGTCCTTTGCCGAAGCAAAGAATAAAATTAATTTACTAATCGGCAAAATATAATTATTAGAAATTGTAGAAAACAAAATAATACATATATATTTCTTATAATTTTCATTTGTTTTTAGTAATTTAAAACTTCACTTTAGTTTTTTATTAGTTTAGGATAATTGTACAAAAAATATTAAAAAACTAAAGTTATTAAAAAATGAGTTAATACGATTTTTTGATAATTGCAAAGTCAGTAATAAAACTAATTACACAATAAACTATTTCGCTGTTATTAGAAGAGATGTAGTAAGTGGTTAAAAAATTAGTTTTGTAACAAATTTTAGAAATAAATTATGTTTCACCCAATTATAAGATATTATTAAATATTATCTTTAAATAAACAAAGTCATATGAATTTAAATTAAAGTACTTTAAAAAATAAAAAATTGTGGATATAAATAGTGAAATTGTTAATTAAATATATTTTTTTCGTTTTCAAAAACAATGAAATGAAAATATTTAAAATTCAGTTTCAATTAAAAAACTTTTATGATTGTTGGAATATATTTGGTGAAATGTAAAGCAAATACATTTTATAGTACAAACTATTCAAATTTAATTATTAATATGTTTGCTAAATTATATTCTCAATAATATATAAATCTGTTTTACTTCGATGTAGTATGTAGTATACGTGTAATTAAATATAGTGGTAATTTACCAATTGTACATTTATTTTCAAAATATATAATAACAAAAAAAAAACAGATATATAAATTTACTTCTGTTAAATTGATGTCGATTTTTGTGGAAATATCGTGAGTCTCGTATCGTTTATTCTCAAATCCGTATAGATTTATAGGTACTTTCACCCGATCAGTGTAAGAGAGTCCCCGATCAAGAATTTTATATGATCTTCAATAGTCGACGATTCCTTTGTTCTCTCATCGGGCTTTTATGATTCCTGTAGTGGACCATTTACTCGCAGGGTAATTGCAAATCGATAGCTCGACTAGCACCAACGAAAGCACAAGCACTCCTCTGCTCCCAAAACACTTAAACTAAACATCTCTTTATATTTAATGGCCTCTTCATAGTTTCACCCCTTTTTAAATATTGATTTAAATATTCACAATATTAACTTTATCGAATTATGTCTATAACGAATTGAAAATTCAAAAACTTTTTGTTTAAAAAATATTTACTAACATAATAATTTATTATAATTTAATAATAACCTTTCATTTTGAATTCAAGAATATTGGATAATTTATTTAAACTAATAATATTGTGTAGATAGGTTACTACGGTTACTAAGGTTTAAGAAAAAGAAATAAATTTATATTATAACATTTTTTAAATTTAATTTATTGTATAAGAAAATTTACATATTTCTTAAGATTTTTTTGTGTTGATTGAATTGATTTTTCATTAATTTTTATAATATTTTATTTCAAACTTAAAATAACAAGTAATATTCTATTGAAATGTGAATTTCATTATATTTTATAATAATACTAGAATATTAAGAATTAAGTAGACCTCCTCTGTTCCAAAACCAAAATTGTGTCAGTCTTCGATAGATACCTCTCCCTCTTCCTTAAATACATCTGAAAAGACTCAAATGTATTCTCTCTCTCTCCAAAAGTTGTTTCACTCGAAATCCATCATCCCCTCCTAAATGTAAGTATCGCACACGTACCCTATACCAGTATCTATTGTACCTACAATTATGTTCTTTCCCTTCCCAGAGGCTGCTTTTTGTATAATTATTTCTCCTTATGTAATTGGCCCATACAACTAATATAATCCAGAATTTAGGACGAAAGACGTAGGTCGCTATTCTTTTAGTCACTTTTATGTGATTAATAAAGATGATTCAGATCACGAAAAATTGAATATTTATTAATAAGGTCAGATATTTTTACAGATAGTTCATATGTTAAAAATATTTGTAGTGATATGGTCTTTCTCACTTAGGCCCCGGGGAGATTCGAACTCCCGATCTCCTGTTTACTAGACAGGCGCTTTAACCAACTAAGCCACGGCGCCGATGGTTTATAGGTCATAAACAATTTTTTGTTTCTAAAAATAAAATACGTTTTATTATCTGTAGATTTGTATATTCTAGAGATAACAAAAAATCATTAAAATTAAGATGGAATCATTTTTTCATTTTTGACATGCGTTTTTCAGATATCTCGCATAAATATTTGTTTATAATCAGTTGGAGAGGTAAGTCATTGTAATCGGAGCCAGTGGCTTACATT
Organism: Nicrophorus orbicollis; assembly: GCA_018845635.1. Lineage (NCBI taxonomy): Eukaryota > Metazoa > Arthropoda > Insecta > Coleoptera > Silphidae > Nicrophorus > Nicrophorus orbicollis. The sequence goes on along the minus strand of JAFMTC010000698.1, from coordinate 71,942 downwards.
AGGGCCCATACCAACAAAAATATCTAGTTTGCGATTTTTCGGAACCTGAGTGTCTTATAAACGTTGTATTCTAAATTTGGTACTGATTGGAGAATTCGTACTCGATATATTTGTCTATTATTCGTAAACATTATCTATTTTATCAGAAAGTGCATGTTCGAATTAAAAAGTACGTACTTTCGAGAGAATGAACTAATACCTTTACGTCAGGTAATCTTAATCATATGCATTTAAAATAGAAGAATACTATATTGGTAATATAATTACTAATTATATGCACTAACTAATCGAGTATCCCTAAATACATAATCCGAATACATATAATTCACGTTTAATCATAATTATATTTTTATATACGAATCACTGACAGAATTCACGAATTCACAAATATTTGTACCGACCTTTGTATTATTGCACAAATATTTAGATGAAACCAGTTGGACAAATTGATATTTGTGATTAGATCCTTTATATTTTCATAGTATATTTAAATTATAACTGAGATATGTATATCGTTCGTAAGCTGAATATGGTAATTTTCAATATAAGATGCAAAAGTTTAATCCCAAAGTTGTAAACATTATGTTCTTTCAAACATTAGGCAAAGAAAGAAACATTTATGTGTTAGAAAATTTTAAAACTATAGATAGAATTCACTATATCGACAACGCATATTCCGCAATCTATTACTTATTAGGTGCTAGGCGACCGCATTATTAAGAAGAAGTCAGAAAATACCGTTGCTTGATTAGGTAGATAAAATTTAATGTAATTTTTATTATAATTATAGTTCCTTCTATCCGTAGAATGGAATTTTATTTCTTCAGTTTTCTTTTCTTTACTTTGTTTTGTCTAAGTTCTGTTTTATAACTATTTTGGCTAGATATGCACTGTTTCATCTAAGAAGACTAATTTAATGGTAAAGAATGGATTAAAAAGCATATTTCATGTTGGCAATTATACAATATTGAAAAATATTATAGTGATTATTCACTAGGCCCGGCGACCTTAACAAACTAAGCCACGGCGCCATTAATTAAATAATTTTAGCATTTATTTTTAGTATACTATAATGAAACTAAAACGAAATCAATCTGGAATTTTTAAATATGATTATACTATAACAAAAAATATATCTTTACAAACACAATGTAAGTTTTTTTGAATATATAAAATAAAGGTAACCGACAGATTTATAAAAATATTTGCAGTGAGGATCTCACTAGGCCCCGGGGAGATTCGAACTCCCGATCTCCTGTTTACTAGACAGGCGCTTTAACCAACTAAGCCACGGCGCCATTGTTAGATATAAATATAACTTTTTTTCGTTTTTCTGGTGGAAGCGCCAGGCTATTCCGATAATATTTTTCATAACAATTATTAAGATATGCCTAAATAATAATATGACACATATTTTATGCAAATAAACTTACCATCTTTGTTATAAACAACAACCTTTATCAGTGCCGAATGTAAATATAAGTAAAATGGGAAGTTACTTAAGTTTCCCAGAATTGATGAACTCGAAGGTAATTCAATCGGAAATAGAATATATTTTCTGGACTTTGTAAGAAATGTATTCTTTGTTTTGTAGGTATTTGTAATTATTATATATAAAGGAATACACTGTTGTGTCCCAGGGATGAAATTATGAACATAGTTGAATAATGTCGTTATGGAGTCTTAGTAGTTTTAAATTAAAATCGATGAAGACTAAACAATATATTAATTAATTATTTAAATTATTTAATCACTTAGGTGTAGACTAGTACTATGTTGTTAGTTGGTTTTCTTAACTAAGACTATTTGCAAAATACATATTACAAATATAAAATAAACTAGGTGGGATTTATTATTCGCTAAAGAGTTGACTCCTCTTAAGATTCTAAACTTGGTTATATAGGAATAGGTTCATAGACTCGACTACCATAATTTGTCCTTAAAAAATAATAAATAATCTCTCCTCGCAATACCTTACAAACTCCTTTCAAAATCACTTCAAACTGGAGCAAAAGAATAGTTGGATCCACAATTAGAAGAACATCTAGAGTAGATTTTGGCGCTACAGATTATAAAACCTGAAATCTATTTTTTCATATGTGAAGCGTAGAAACAAGCAGTTTGTAGTGACCATTGACTTCAAAAAGGTTTATGACTCCATTGACAGAGCCACTCTGTTTGAAATACTGAAAGAACTGGTATTGGATAATAAAACAAGAGCAATTATTCAGAAAATCTTAACCTACGATACTTCCAGAGTGAAATTCAGCACGGAGTAGCACATCTATTCTTAACTGCGTGCTGGAAAAAATCAAAGGATAGTGGCGAAAAGTAACGAACCTTAACAGGACTGAAAATGGAGCCAGGATAGACTACAAAAAACAAAACCTGACAGTCAACTGACTGCCTAGCATTACCATTTTTTTCGAATTCCATAGATGCAGCCACACTCCAGATTCAAGCAGCAAAGTCTTAAAATGCCTAAGAATCTCCTTTGAAAAAACAAAATTTATCACTAATATCAAGCAAGTGCCAAAGGAGCTGAATATGGGATAGGAGATAATCAAGTAAGCGTACAAATATTTGGGTGAGAGGATAAACCCCAATCTCTCCGAGAAGCCAGCTTTCTAGTCACGAATTAGGAAAATCGAAATGGGATATAATCTAACAAAGGGCACTTACAACAAGTAATCCATATATATATAACCACACAGTAATCCATCCAGAGGTCTTCTATGCTGCATCGGACAGAAATAGAAAAACTGAAAATTCTATAAAAATATTGGGGAATTTAGGAGACGACACCATGAACTTTACACCCATGTGGAAAAAATAACTTAGACTATTATGAAACAGAGAATTACAAGACAAGACTGAATTATATGACAAGACTGAACCCAATGCAATTGACAAATAGAATTTACCTTCTGAAAAGAACAAGGTCAAGGATTTGCAAGACGTGGAAATTACAGGTATGGATATTTGGGAACCTGCCTCCCTTTAGCAACATTTGATTGTATTTTTATAAATTATTAATTAATCATGATTTGACCATTTATAAAAGAACCCTTCGCAGTCGGTAGGATTCGAACCTACGCTCCCAGAGGGAATCTGATTTCTAGTCAGACGCCTTAACCGCTCGGCCACGACTGCTTATATTTACATTATACAGGTAGACCTCAGTTTACGCCAGTTTTGTTCCTACTAAAGCGGGTATATATAAAATCGATGTAAAGTAAATTAAATATCCTGAGAAAGTAATAAAGTATACAATGATAGATATGTACCTCTTCTAGTATTTGAGGGGCTAATTTAAGTAAAAAAGTCACTTAAACATTAAAAAGTCTTTAAAATGTATTTGAAATATTGAAATTGATTTAATCAACAATTACATTAAAATATTTTTAAAATAATTTGTGAAAAATCTTGCACTATGTCGGTATGCTACAAAACATCTATAAAACTTCCTTACGAAGACCAGACCCACCTTTTGGAATTTAACGCTAAGGGTATGAATATGGAGTGTTTAAACATCTTCAAAATATTATATTAACATGTACTGCTTGGAATTTTATTTTAAAGACTTTTTTTTTAATTGATTAAATGAACACCGGTGAGCTAGAACATCGGTCCTTAGAGGGCCACATAAGTATGTGGGGCGATAGACCCCAGTTAAGTGAACGATCGGGATACTAATTATATTTTAAGATTTAAGAGCTTCCCGCTCGTTTGGGGGATAAATTAATTGGAGAGCCCTATGCAAATTAATATTGTGTAATTGATTGAAACAAGGTAGCTCAGTGCTTCAGAAATGGCGTGCAGATCAGGGGTGAGCAAAATTTTTAATCAACGGGCCAATTTTAATTTTTAAAAAATTTGGCGTGCCGCACATAAAGTAACACTTATTAATAATTTATAAAACTTTATTTATAATGAACATTTATAAAAATATAAAACTTAAAAAAAGTAAAGATTTCATGTACACATTTTGATGCAAAATGATAATTTTATTATAATTAATTTTATAACAATATATTGATGGGAGAAAGTTGATAAAATAAATTCAATTTTAGAAATGCTTGGCAGAAAGGGGCCGCGGGACAGTGAAACCAACTTCGAAATAGAATATTGTTTATATAAAGATCTTCACAACTATACACCTATCATCTTTTATCATTTTTTGTGAATGGTGACCTTATTGATATACCAAGGGTCTATTTCATTTGCCCGTCAATCATTTGCCCGACGCTCATAAGCCCGACACCCGTTAGCCTGACTGTATTGAACTCCCGACATTCATTTCCTGGCTGTATCCTATTCCCGACATCCATTAGCCCGACTATATCAAATTCCCGACATCCGTAAGCCCGACTGTATCTTATTCCCGACATCCGTTAGGCCGACATTCGTTATCGCGAACATTTTATTAGATTTTGGATGTTGTGCTACGATGTTGGTAAACAGTGACAACACTGACATTCGTGCCAATTGAGGAATTAAGCGACAGAAGGATGAAAATAGTTAAGTAAATTATGAAATATTTGTGATTTCCTTAATGTCCGAAAGGACAGATTGTAAATGTCGTGGCAACCAGACACACGCCAAATAAAAAAGTAAAATGTATCTAGAGTAATTCCTTCAAAGGTCATACTGTACTTCGAAGACACTACTCTAAAAGCAGACCGAAAAAGTCTCAAGAAGTCTCAAAATATGTTGGAGAAGGGGTTATTGAAGCAAGCTATCTACATATTGAGAAGAATATTGAAAATGAGGATTGTTTAATTTGAATATAGCTGTCTGTTTAAGACACGCAGCGTATAATCTTGTCACTGTTTACATTGGTAAACATGGATATTGATCCATAATTTAAGAAAATGTTCGCGATAACGAATGTCGGGAATTTGATGCAGTCGGGCTAATGGATGTCGGGAATTTGATGCAGTCGAGCTAATGGATGTCGGGCAAATGATTGACGAGAAGTCTAATGTCGGGACTTTGAGCGGGACCGATATTCCAAGGCTAAAAACTAAAAATAAAATCGATGATATAGATTACAAAAAGTGTTTCCGCCCGGGGACCTTCCGCGTGTTAGGCGGATGTGATAACCACTACACCACGGAAACAGTATAAGTTTAGTATCATTTAGATATCAGCTATATATATATGTCAAATATACCAACTAATAATTAGGTTATTATAACATATGGAGTTTAATGTTCCCTGAAAATGGTAATTTTTCAGACAAATACCAGAAAATTCCGGAAAGATTAATTGAAGATAATTTATAAAATATATTAAAATTAGAAAAAATAAAAAAAGACATGACAAATCAATCATACGCCCTAAACTTTTGTATCTAGTATACCATTTCTTTTATAAATTTATGAACTTTAAATATGGTTTCATAGTAAAATAAGGAAACGAAAGAAATTTGAAAATGAAAATAATGTTAGATTTGAAGAAGTATGGAAACTACATGGAGAAGTATCCTTCGCCAAAGGGTCTTTTAAATCAAATCGACAAAAACTGGTAATCCAAACCAAGCAAATCCATGCAGACCGTATACTCTTAAAATAATGACAATCTTCATTCTCGTCTTGTTTTACCCGCACTATATAAAATACAAATTTAGTACACTTTACATTAAATAAATACACAAAAATCAATGCTTTTAATTATTAATTTTTGACTTCAGTTTAGTCAAGTGATGATTATAGAATAAAGACAAACTTCAAATAAAGCTCACCGTAGTACTATTTACATTTTCTAAGTTTGACCATCTTTAATAGAATTTATCAGAGGATGATAATCAAACTATTTAAATATGACAAGACATAGACTCAAAATTGATTCCAAGAGTAAAACCTTATTTTAATCTTCAGTTCTGTAGTACCCCTGTTTCGCTAATGTTCGCCCACGTGGTAAACAGATGTTCTGGATAAGGAAATAAGAGGCTTAAGTTTTACGACCCCCAGAAACATATAAAAGAGACAAACCCGGAATAATCATCCTCTCTTGTTTCACACCCGCCGGTCAGTACGAACCTCTTTCGTCTCTCGTCCGTCAAGCAATAAGGTTCTCTCCTCGTATTTACAATATATTATACGACAATATATATTTTGTATATCGACCGAATAATTCTCTCTGCATCTACATCTTCTTCCTCGCCCGACGACAATTCTCCAAACCCAAAAACATTTTCATTTCCTGGAAACCGATTTTTTTTAACTGACATGGATCCTATAATGGATGATATAATTTTATTAATCCTATCTTAATTGTTGAAATTGATTTTTTGACAATGATTCGTTGAAATTAATATAATTAATATTTTTCAATAATTCAAAAAAAAATTGGCTCGAGTCTAGGTTTAAGCTTAGCTGCGATAACTAACATAGAAAAAAGTCTGATAATAAAAGTCAATCAGTACTGAACACGTTTTTCATTTTTTTTAATGCAAGAATTACATAAAATAAAATTATTGAAAGACCTATGGTCAATAGCCGTTTCCAACTGTAGTATTATATTTTATTTTCTTAGTATTTCTTTATTACTGTTATATTGCGTTTATATTTTTATAGTTGTAGCAATAAATGTTATTATTATTTCTTTCGTAAATGTTTATAATATTCTATTTATTGTAGTGAGCAACTACAGTGTATTTCCATTTTTCATTAGAATTATTTTTCTAAAAAATGTTCGAAATTAAATCTAGTAATATTATAGGCTTGTAAATGAATAAATAATGAAATCATTATTTGCATCCATAGATAGAATAAATTTCTTCTTTCGTTTTCATAGTAAGAGCCCTTCTAGATTATATTTCTATTTTTTTGGTTTGAGTTGAATTAAGTTAAGTAATATTACATTGAAGTGGGTTAAGGTAACATTAATTATCATAATTTAATGAAAATTTGTGGTATTGATGAAATAAATTCAATTAAGTTTGGATTGAAGATTAAACCCTTAAAGTACACTGAATATATATTTTCGGGCAGAAAGACCTATGGTCTCTAACCATTTACAGCAATCACCATAGTTATATTTTAATTTCCATGTTTTTATTTATATTCAGTTTATTTTTATTTTTTGGTTGAAGTTACTATATTAATTATTGTTATAATGTTTTTGTACGTGTTTAATTAAAGAAATAATCAATTTTATTTACTTTTATACCTTCTTTTTATTTTACTTTACTACATTTGTTCTCATTTCGTATATATTTGTAGGTTATTTGTCATATAAACTATTAAACCTAAATAATACTGCTTATTATTCTATAGTTAGGTATATACAATATTAGATTTAATGGATACACATAAAAAATCTAATTTCCACTAATTAGCATGCTTCGGCCACAAAATACACATCAGAAATTCGTTTTACAACAAATTTCGGTATTATTCGAACACTTCCAAAGTATTAAAATAGGATAAGGCGACGGAATTATGCAAATGCAAGTGGCCAAACTCTGAGGACATAACTTTTTTTGTGTGCGGCGGGAGCGGTTTGAATTTAACTATAACGAAATTAATTAGAATTTAAAAGTGGACCCGGAACGTTAATGCCAGAGGCCACAATTTAGATTCTTTTACGTTTCCCCGTTTAGCCTTTCGCATCCTGCGTGTCTTTTTTTCTTTCTCCTTTTACTGCAACCGCACACAGTTTTTCTCTTTGAGAGGTCAAAAAAAGCTAACGTTAAATAGAAGATCTGAAACGCGTTAGGATCAAGGAACTTAGCCTTGGGCTGTCTTCATCAAAGACCTATTTCCTTGCATTCAATTTTAATGAGCACATTAGATCCACATTTACATAGCGTTATATATTTGATTCCGCCTGTATGCTTGTTATCTAATATTAATTTATTTTCAACTTTGACCTCCGCATTTCATAGGCTGAATTCAATTCCAGAGATTAAATTGCCGTTTTAAATGCAAACAAATTCAGCGAATAAATAAATAAAATAAAACGAATATTTGCGAACGCTAAATGAACGTGCAGCGAATTAATATGGTATTCGGTTCGCTAATTAATAAAATTCCACGACGAAATTTAGTAAAATTCCAACTGGGTTTTATTTTAATCATTTTAACCGAATAATCCGCATAAATCAGTCAATATTGGGAAAATACATATATGTGTGTACATATATTTGCATTTTATTATAATAAACATATTGCACCTCATTTCCAAGAAAATGAGGTGCACATTTTTTTTCTTGCATAAATTTTAACAATAACTAGAAACAATGCACACTACATAATACTTTATTAATTTAACTATATTTGTAACTTTTAATTAAAAATATTAACATAAAAAACCAATAATTACAGTTTTATTCTACAATATAATAATGAAAAATTACTTTAAATTCTATAAATTCGTCATCATTCGATTATTCGTCATCTAATTATTATTATTTAAGTTTTTAAATATATAAATATTAAAAGAAAACAATATAAGCAAATAATATGTTTCTGAGCTACTTTTTTTGGAGTAACGAGCCAATTTTAAAGGATTGTCATAGGAGCTACATGTAGTTATACCATCTAATAATTCTAATAAAATACTATCCAAGCTTAATATACTAGTCACTATATTTGAGCTTGGATTATCTCATCAAAATTACTCATTCCCTTATTGTTCGTAATAATAAGTTATCAATTACTATAATAAAAACTAGAAAAAACCTTTCAAATAAATTTATATTACCAAGCCATATTTTAATAAATTCAAATGCAAAGTGCTGAATTTTAAATTGCCGAAACCACTTGAGATCAGTACTCTGTCGAACTGAACTACACGTTCCTTTCAGTCTGTACGGTTTTCATCCTTTCGAGGTTGGAAAAAAAACATCAAACACTGAAAATGTAATTTACGTTTTTCATATTCCATTTTTATGAATGCACAAATATGAAAAGAACTGGCTGAAAGAGTTCGGTCAATGCCCTTTTCATTAACATCGATTTTTTTTTCGTTAAAAAATATCCAAATCATTTATTATTGATTTATTTCCTAATGTCATAAAATATTATTTTCTTAACATATTTTTCTGTTTTTTTTTAATATTCTTTAGAAAAATATCATAATAATTATATTTATTGCAACAACGGACAGATTCAAAATTAAAATATGTTCATAATAACATAAAATTATATTTTTTATTGTTTTATTTATTATAAATATATTATTATTTTTTTACATCATATTATTTTTTTATTTTATAGCAATACTTGGACTTTATTAGCTTATACTTTTGTACAGGCTAGTTGCGTCTTTAAAATATGTTTGGTTGTCTTATGTTATTGTGCTTGGATATTATTCATCCATAAATTCCTCCTGTATTTATACTGAGAGCAGTAAAATAATCACATATCAATTCTACAAGTAGCTATTTAATTCCAAATAAATTATCGAATCTTAAGTAAATGCAGTTATGTATTAATTTATGAAAAAAAGTTTTTTTTTGGTAAGTTTTAATTTGTTTGCATTTTAATATAAATAATAATATTTAGCAAATAATCTAAGTAAGAAATGTTCACATGTTAGATTGGCCATTGATAGCTATTCGTATATCTGACCCAGAGAGAAAGTTACATCTGTCTAGACTATCGCTAATGCGTAATTAATGTACAGAACTACGTAACAGGAACTTCGAAACCTACATTTAAACGCATTACGTATATTGCTGTTTACGTCAAGATTAGGTCCTAATTAATGGAATAAATCGCCGTACTAATGTTCACCTAGTAATCGAACATCCTAGTTAGCATGTTTATTACATAGAAAATGTAATTTTGTTTAAATGAAATAAAATACATTAAACAGACATAAAATTACGTCGGCATTCATTTAATATATCATATTATAAAATAACTTTTTAATTGTTTGAGAACTTTAAAGTATTCTTTATATAACAAAATAAACATAAAGTTTATTTTACTGAAGACTATGAATGTAAATGAAAGAAGCTCCAGCAAAACAAACTCATTTTTCCGCATTGCGTGATAAAATGTTATTTAGGAGTTCGTTATACATGAATATAAGAAAACTACAAAGTCTTTCTGCACAAAATAGCGAATGTAATAATATGCTGTTATTTAACTTGAATTTTCTCTTAATAATATTTAGTTTTTCTTAGTGAATTAAAACATTCAGTTTCCATTTTTTTAATTAATTCAAATTGGAAAATTATAATTATTAATTAATTCAATAAATATTATTGAATTGTAATAAGAAGTTTTATAATAATATATAATAGTTTTGAAAATGCATATTAAATCTTTTTAAGAACGAGTTTAATTATTATTATAGTAATTTAAATGTAGAATAAATAAATAGCTTTATAAAATGTTTTTAAGTGTTTTTGAGAATGAAACTTTAAGAACTTAACAGTTTATTCAAACTTAAAACACTTCAGAAACTGTGTGCATTTCACAAACAGTGGGAAATGCAAGAACGTAGTAAGCGATAGCATCTTGCTGATATCACGTTCTACTCAAACACTAATTGATTTTATCTTGAACACTGCTAACTTTCGACTTATCTCTTATACTCGTGGTAAACGTTTCCATTCACCAAATCTATATTATTCATTTATACATTAATTTCAAATTTAAACTTTATATGTTTCGGTATTTTAATGATAATATAAAATCGTGTTTTTATTCATGTTCATAAAGTATTGTGCATTAATAAAATATCGTGAATTTTAACGATATATATATAGCAAAGTCGTGGATTAATAAATAAGTTTTATTTACGTAAACTAAAACAACATTTTTTGACCAACATAATATGATTTCTGAACAGCACTACGTTCTAATAATATCTAACAAATTTCATGATATTCTGATGTTTAGTTTATAAGTTTCAGTAGTTTTAGTATGTTTTTATGGGGGAAAATATTGTTGAAACCAAACAGTGACTTAATAAGCGTTATGGAGACACTGCACTAGAAAAATGATCTATTATTAACTTGTATGCTGAATTTTAATCTCCGATGATGCTGATCGGTCAAAATCGGCAGTTGTTCCGGGAAACATATAAAAATGACCTCAAGATAGTTTTGAAAGATTGTGTTTACAATTTCACTAGAAAATATGAACATGCGAAAGTAGCTTTCGTAGTCTCGTTTACCCTTATTACTGTCAATTAAAACTATGATTAAACTGCATCAATTGTGTTGCAAATTGTTTCCTCCAGATTTTCCTTCTTGCTACTAAAAAAATCAGCCCATAAAGAAGTTATTGCCGAAACTGAGGCCTATTTTGAAAACAAAGAAGGAATGTAAAAAGTTAGAGAAGCTTTGGAATAAATGTATCACTCTTGATCACTATGTTGATCATTAAAGTTGAATTGCTAAAAAATAAGGTGTTCTTAGTTAGGCCAGATACTTATTGAATGATGTGCCATTTCTTGTTGGTGTGTTCGAAGTATTCATTAAAAATATAAATTTTTAAATCGTTTATTGTTTTCTGTCAACTTCAATTATTATAATTCACTTTCACGTTTTATTGTAATTCAATTGTAATTTACTTAATTCAAGAGAAAAATAAATATTAAGATTTATACTGGATTTTCCATCCTGTGACTAAAAGCCACTGACAATTTTGCTATTAATTAGTATAATATTTATTATTTCATACTACAATAAAGTTATCTATATAATATTTAACATTTCAAAATTCTATCAAAATGCATCACTAGTAAAATTTTAAATTGCATTATAATGGAGAAGTCTTGCAAAACTTGATGACAATATTATTATTGTTATGACTATTATATGCAACTCTCAGAAATCTCACTTTAATGCATGATATGCATTAAACGGAGTTAAAAAAGTTAACGAATAATTTTCCACTTCCGCGTTTATTATGGTGCTGAAAGTGCCTTGGCTGTGGAGGCAGGACGTGATATCCCTTGGCTGTGGGAACGTTCCACTTTTGCGTTTTAAATAAATTACATATTTTCGTCGCTCGTGTACATTAACTAAATAAATGTGTCTTTCGAGATGACTATAAATATTTAAAACAAAGTATATTTATATAACCCCATGCATAATTTTACTGGAAAAAATTATAAAATAATTTATGTTATCATATATAATGTGTAATTAATATGAAGTAATGTACGAATGTAATCTTTAAATATCATATTTTATACTTTCAAAGAAGTTTATCTACAATATACAGAATTTATTATTATTATTTGTTCATTTTTAGAAGGTTTATTTTTATTTGGCTGTATTTTTCATTTCATCTACTTTTTTCTATGTACTATTCAATTTCCAGAATGCATTTTTTTGTGAATTATTCAGAAAATGTATATGCTTTATTGTATCTTTGGGCCGAAAGACTTAGGTTACTAGCCTTTTAGTAATTATACGTAAAGTACTGTCTTTTGTATATATGTTTTATTTTCATGCAATGTAATTCAAAATTGTAAAGGGAAGTTGATTGTAAATAATGTGACAACCATTCTAATACTCTGTGACAATCAACGTAATACTGGGGTAGGTTGACTAATATTCTAAAATTATGACAAGCAATAACCTTTTGTTCAATAGATATTGGCAAAATATATAGTTTAAAATACGTTTTAAAGACAAACGGGGTAATCAATTTAAATGTATTGACATTTAAAAAGTTTCATATATGTGACAACTAGTCCCAGTCTCCTATGCACAGCTAGCTTAAATTAATTTAATTTTATAATGAGTAAAACTATTAAATTTATTATATAATTAATAACAATACACAATTCAGTACCACTTTTACTTTGTAGACCAGCAATTTAATTTCCAGTGTTAATTGTGAATTTTCACGTTTTTTTCTGAATATGGTCTTTCCCAGTCAGCCTGGAGTACAAATGCATTCCCTGATATTTCAGTCTTGAAGACGATGGAATTACTTTGTTGTGGAGTCTGACCGGAAGGCAAGTGTCTCGTTTTAAGATGAAGGTAACATGTACCTATTTTCACTTATATATTCCAATTTGCCATTTTTTAAACAATACTTCAAGCAGTTTCTGTTCTTCTTGAAAGTATTGAGATTAAATTATGGAGATTTCATCTAAACCCAATATTGCGGTGTCATCTGCAAAAATTACCATTTTTGTATTACCTAATGTTGGAATATCCGCTGTGTATGAAAGTTATAGCATTAGGACCAGGACTTAACATGGTTTGCACTTCCTCTAATTTGGTAATAAAAACTTTCTCTTCTTTAAGAATAAATTCGTCGAAATTGTGTGGAAGGTTCATTTTTAGCATGTAAAGCAGTACCTTATGCTACATTTTATCAAAAGCCTGGGCAGCAAGATCAGGTCGTTAGCCCTTTGGTCCAATTTTTGGTCCAAAGATGTTGAAATAAATAAATAGTCAGAAATATATAAATAAATAAACCAGAATAAATTTTCGGCGATATGTTAAGTAGCAAATTTGATCAATAGATCATTTATTTGTGAACTTGAAATTATTAATATTTTGATTTCTTTATATTACTATTATATTTTTTCTTGTAGTTGTTGAAATAAATTTAATAAAAATAATATTTTCTGTTTAGTTTATTTATTCTAAATTTATTTATATAATTATAATTAAAAAATAATTGTATAATATAATAGAAATACAAAAAAAAACATAATGCTGCCTTATAGCAACAGTCTTTCTGCCATTTGTATATATTTCATATTACTTACTAACTAATTAAGAAAATTTGCTTTAATGTCAAGTTATATTAAATAACAAGCTTTATGAAAATTATGAAACTTTGCAAAAATATGAACAAATTATAAATATAAGTTTATAATTAATATAAAATGTAAAGATGGATAATGTAAAATGTAGGAAAGTTCATTCGACACAAAGGTAATAAACATCAAAATTTAATTTACCTACAATGTATATTCTGTGCTATATATGTATTAATTTTAATACATGAAATTGTGAACTTCCTAAGTGCTACTTTGTATATAACTAATTTAAATGAATATTCCTATCAGGCAAACTAATATTCTTGCATAATAATTTTCCCTGGCACTTAAAACTTACTACGTCAAGTTCATTAATGAAATAAATAACAAATTTATATTTACTTTTCTATTATACCGTTGTTTGCATTTGGCTTTAATTTATATAATTATTAGAGGATTATAATAGTGATTACATATCAATAAATACAAATATTTAATTATCTGTGAAAGTATTTATATTTTTAATTACAAAGTAGATGAGGTTTTACATCATCTAAACAATCTAATTCCGGCAGTTTCCAAACTTGATATTACCACGTCTCCCTTCAAAATATTTTATCATTTGGCGCCCTACTCACACTCCATTTCATAAAAGAATAAAACTTTAGCAGTCAATTAGGAAAATTTTCACTCTGACTAATATTCGCCACTTCTCTTACAAGCTGAGCGCGGACTACGCTAATCTAAGGTATTTGTGACTCTTTTCGTTACTAAATAATGTATCTGTAAATGTTTCATTAATAGTTATAATCTTAAAAATTGATATTATATACTCCCGATTTTGATTTAAAAAATTAACGTATGAAATTATATTTTAAAAATATTAAATCAATATAAAACGTAATAATAATAAATGTATTTTGAATATGCTAATAAAGTACAATGTTATCATATTTAAAAGGAATATAAAATTTAAAATAATAAACTGTTCAAATAAATATAATTATTAGGGCGGAAAGACTGCACTTAAACGGTTGTTTTTCAGACTTATTTTAATACTATTTTTGTTAGTGGCAGGTTTTAAATGCTATTACTAAAAAGAGTTCATATCATGTCTTATATTATTTTACATTTGCTGTAATAAAATATGTGTGATTATTTTTTTAATTTGTATATTAATTAAAATGTTAAACATAAAAATGAACATTTGGCCACAATTTAACAAGTAATTGCTGAATTTTGTTTTATTGACTTATTTTAACTGCTATAATTAATGTAATTAAAATTTTAATAATTAAAGTAGATTCTATCCTAGGTAGAAATAAATTACTAATAGCTATAGCTATTGGCAAACTGTTAGTTGTTACAAATATATTATATAATACCAAAATAGTGTTATCACTAATATTGAGTGTATCATTCTCAAAGTGATGCCATTAAAGATTCAGTTAATGTCAAACAAAATTATTGAGTGAGTGATTTCGGCAATCTAAATTAGAGTAATAAAAATTAAGATCACGATGGAATCACTAAACAATCACATCAATTAACTTTATGGTTGAGTTAATATATATTAAGCTAACATCAGTCAACATGTTGTTAATGTTTTGAATGCGATTTATCTTATGGAGCATCTTTATTATACAAATATTTGTTAATAATTTTATTATTATTATTGGTTGCATATGTTTTATTTACTTTATCTTTTTATAACAGTTATAATAAAAATAATAATAATTTGTTAATGCACTTTTGATATGCAGATGTAAAGAAATATTAATCGCATGATTACGACATTTTGTATATTAAAATCATGAATTAAGTTGATGATATTAATAATATGAGCATTAATTTTATACTATTTATCATCAGTAGGTCAAACCAATATCTAGATGATATCAATCAACATAACGGTAATGCTATTCAACATGTTAATCATTAAGCATCTTAAAATGACGCCATTGAACGATCACATATAGTCAATGCACGTTATTGGATGATTTCACCTATCAAAATCATAATAACATTAATTAATATTACGATGAAGTCAGTGAACCTCAATTAACATTATGATGAAATGTTCACAAAAGTGAAAATCTAAAATCATTACAACAAAACTTGCCATTTTTCATGTCTAATTAAAGTGTTAGGTAATTATTAATTTTATAATAGCAGTTATTAGCAGTGTTGTATTTTGGAGACTGTTAATTGTTAAGACCTGTGTAGGAAAGACAAGCGTTAACACTTAGCAGAACATTAGGGGCGTCTTTAGTTGAGCAAGGACAATGCCTGTTCAGTGGTAAATGCAAACTATTCTCTTATCTCCTCGTGTCTCATTAATGACAATGGCCTAGCGAAGCATCATGTGCCAATGTACGCCCCTAATAAATTCTCCTTAATCCTTGGAATAAAACGGAGAGAAAAATATAACGTCATAGTCTTCGTAAGGATCACGCCCATTCTTAGTATCCTTTCACACAAATTCTCGCTTTGAGAAAATCGAAATTTTTATACCTTTCAAGGTGATTTTTCGCACATTGCTCTTACTCTAAGGATTCAAAGACTTCTAAAACTAGTGAAAACGTTGGAAATATAAAATTGAAAAAATAATAAAAACATACATTTTTTTATATATTGTTCAACGACTTTCTACTGAATACTGTATTAAAAGATGTAGAAAATGTAATTAATCTTGAACAAAGGAACTAAATTCTACTAAAATAAAGGGATAAAAATAAATAATATTAAATAAACAATAATAAATATATTGCATTGAATATGGAAGCATTGTTTGGAAATTTCACTTAATTTTTTCTCATCTTTGTATATAATATTATTTACTGTGTACTGTGTACTGTGCAATTTACAATTATAATAAAGATTTTGTTTATCGATATGATTAAAACGAAAATTCATATAAAATTAATGGATATAATAGTTTACAAATGATAAAATATATTTCATAGATATTTAATAAAGTAATATGGAATAAATATCCTAGGAATTTAATCTTGACAGCAAAGTTTACGCAGCACAGGTAAATCTTCCAAAGTCGATAAGAAGAGCTCCTTGCACATAAATTATCATGAAACTCGCACCTAGTTGAGATCCGTACCAGATAAACAAGTATTTCAGTCCTTTATGTGAATTTATCTTAGTTCCACTCAACTTAGCAATTGTACATTCAACAGAAAATGCATCTTTTGAATAAAATATATACCTTAAAATACTAGCAATAGTAGTTGTTATCCTGATTCTATTAATAATGATTATTATTTTAAAATAGTTAAGTTACCAAATTATACAACTTAGTTAAGGAATAGCATGAAATTATATCCAGAAGTGTTAAATTTTACAAATTATAAATAATTAATCAGTAATTTGTTTTTCTATTATATTTATACTTTATTATAACTCTATTGGTTGTTTCTCAATGTATAACGAATATGCGCTCTGAGAAGATCGAAAACATACAAGTCTCAACAGATGTTTTAAAAATGTTGACACTATTAGAATCAATAATTTTTTTAAGTACAACATAAATAATATGGAGTATAATCAAGTTGCTATTTGTGGTATCAGCAGTTATTCAATGAATATTCATACCATCAGATTAATAAATTTTAGATTTCAATGAAGTATACGATTATGTTCATGAATTTAAGATTGATTCAAACCACAAGTGACTCCAATTAAAAACTTGGTAATTATTATTATTATTGATTATATCAATTATACATTGAAGAAACAGATTCGTATTTTAATTCATTGGATTATAACAAAGGATGGAATTGATGGAAATAAAAGAAAGGGGTTTGACAAGGAAAGCAGCTGGAATATTGTAAATAATGAAGAAAGTGATGAAATAGATTTTTTATCAAAAATTGTTTGGAGCAAGTATACAAAATATGGAAATGTAGACATTAAGTTACCCAAAAAAAGATTGAATAAATGTATATCATCAATTTATAAATGACTAAGAAAAGATGTTGATCTACCACTACATCAAGCACAACTACTGGTCACAGGAAATCAGGTTACAATACTGCTTATTCAAATACAAAATTCACTGATAGAAGTAAAAGGATACTAAAGGATGATTTTATATACGAAAATATGAACACATAGCTAATATCAAGCGAAACGAAATTATGATGGACAATATGTTGATTTGAAGAAAATTGATAAAAAACTAGATCATAAATTTTTCAAAATAATAAAATGTATGAAAACTATTGGTAACATAATTTTGAATTTATTATTAATTGTAGCCGAAGCAATACAACAAATAAATTAATATTTATTGTAATAAAGATAATTATTAATGTTAATTGAGTTAAAAATCAAAATGAGCAATGAGCTACGTTCAATAGAAATGAATATTTTTGCTTTAATAGATCTAAATTTTCTCTCTAGATTTTGATGTTGTTTCTTAAATAAGCAAATAAGATTTCCTGTCATCAGGCAACTAAACGTCATCAGTATTATTCGAAACATTATAAACAATATTAATATTATCGAATATTCAATAAACCGTTTCAACTCATAAATAAAATTTCATGTAAATTGTAAGAAGTTTTATTTAATATTAAATTTCATATTGAATATTATATAATATATTTAATATGCGTAAGAGAGTCTAGTGAGTCTTGTCTCAACCTTCGTAGAGAACGGACGTGTTTACGTGAACGCTCCTGAGTTTTCTTTTCCCGAGAAGATAGGGCGGAAGGCCCT
>JAFMTC010000698.1:0-40736 GCA_018845635.1 Nicrophorus orbicollis | reverse complement strand
TTTTGTTTTTCTTTTCACTTTCTCATTTCCGTTATAATTGGAGCTTATTGTCTACTTTTGTATTATGTAGATAGATTGCTTATAAATAAATTTAATAAAAAAAAAAAAATTCATTAAAATTACATAAATACTAAATAATCTGCATATAATCGCATTTGAACTCAAAGTTATGTTGAATTTGAAATGCAGTTTGATGCAAACACGATTATAATTTCACGGTAATTTGCAAAGTTAGTTTATCTGAAAATGTTTTACCGCTTAGCTTAACTTATTAGTAATTTACTCAACTTAAATTGATTTATAAACTAGTGAATTTGATTAATAATATTACCGAACTGATCTATAATTTGATTATAATATATTTTTATTAAATAACTTTTAAACAATTTAATTGAATTACAAAAACCTTTTAGATAATATTATCTTCAAAAATTCAATATAAAATTTATTGAGTGAAAACTTCGAAGTTTGCTAACAAGTGTAATGTATACGAGGCATGTAAATAAATTGGATGCACTCGAGTTACAAACGTATAATTTTACGTCAGTTAAATCAAATCATATTTTTGAATAATGTGAAATTGCATAATGTCAGGAAATACCTCTTACAAATATTTGTCAAGGCAATTCGAACGTTTTACATTCCGTCAATTTGAATGTAAATGTAAGTTAGTGAGAGAGGACGTTGCAGTTCAACTTTTCCGAGTGGAATCACTGCTCGTACCATATATCATATAAAATGGGTCCACGTGCGCGAATTAATATCACTCGAACGAATTCATGAATGGGAATTGAGCGCTCGGGACGCCAGTCACATTAAATTAGCATTACCGACATACAAATCCTTCGAATTCCATAATCTAGCCAACAAATAACAGAAAATCAATTCAAGTGCCAGACAATAAAATGAATAAACTATCTAGGCAAATAAATACCTATTTTCACAAATAAACAAAACCGTTAAATGGGAAACTACAAATATAATACATGACAAAACCAAAACTCCGACAGTATCAAATTCCCAAAACCATAATCCCGACAGTATTGAAATACCTAAAATTTGATCCGATTTTAAGTTTTTTTTTGCGCAAAATTGCATAAATATTATTACGAAACTTGCTTAACCTTAGTTAACTAACTCATGACAGTTGAAGACTTATGCGAGAAAGTTTAGAAAATAGTTGAGCAAAAGATTAAATAGTTGTGTGTGTGGTAAATGAACCCAGAGTAATTTCTCCGAAGACCAGTATGAAAGATGTAAGAACCGCACAAAGGAGTCTTCGAGCCAAGTTGACATTCTTCAAGAAGTTTTCAAATATGTTGGAGAAAGGGTTTGTATCTTGTAAAGATTAATTTGTGGTTAGATTAGTTAAAGGATATACCAAGAAATATGTTACCGGAAGTTTTTAGATAAATATCTATATGATCATGGAAAGTTTGTCAAAACAATAGTATTTGCATAAGTAGAAGAAGTGTGAGAATATGTCAATGCATTCATCACAAACTAATATAAAATATTGTGCAGTGTCTGAAATGTATGATCTATGCCCGCAAATTAAATTGAGGAAGTAAACAGAGATCAATCGAACAATGAAGCAGTGTTGCTTCGAATACCAGAATATATCACCAGACCCGAATATAAAGCAGTGTTGCTTCGAATATTAGAATAAATCATCGAAGTTCTTTCCTCATTTTGGAGGTTTGTGGTATTTACTGGAACCTTTGGCAATTGTTATTACTGCTTCCTGGATATCAATACTATGTATTGGTATTTGTATTAATATTTCTTTTAATTTATATTTGTAAATTTCATATTTACTATTTTTAATTGGTTGTTTGTATTAAGTTTATATTTATTATGTTCTTTTATAGCGGTTGATGTAACCTTCTCCTTACATTTAGTTGAATTTTATAATTCAAGCGGTGGAGTATGTTAAAGTGCAAAGGTGCTTGTAAACACTGGCAACATTTTACGCTACAAAGATGGCTTAAGAGACCACTCTCGTCAATTAGATTCGAGGACTTAGGTACAGGTTTTTCTTTGCAAATCACATATAATCTAGATTAGATAACTTGGTGGTGTATATAGTAAATTAAAAATGTACTTCCAAATTTATTACCGATGCATGTCTTGTTTAAATATATCAAAATTTCGAGATTTTGATTTTCAGGATTTCGATATAGTTAGATTATGATTTTAGATTCTTTCAAGATTTCGCATATTAGGATTTTGATTTTCGGGATTTTGATCATAACCGGTTAAAATATGTTCTTTTTAATGAAATATGTTTCTTTGAGTTCTTAAGTTATATAAATCCTTTTTTATGTTACGTCATAATCGATATTTTATTAGTGATTATTTAAAAATTCCAAAGAATAATAATTTTAACGTTTCAGAAACATTTATAACTAGTTTGAACCTATGGAATACAGTTGTGGCAAATCTAAAATTGCTATTGAACAAAGATTACAGTCGAAAACCTTAAAAATAATCATATGTATTCCATAGTAAATTACCAACTGCAAAATAGACAAGAATCTTCAAATCGAAATAGTGGAGGAAGCCATTATGAAATATAGTACCAGATGCCAAAATAGGCTAGAAAAATATCGAAATGACTTAGATATCAATACTGACTTAGATATCAATATTTTATCAACTCACCGACTGAAGCGACATAATTTACTAGATCTACCAATGAGATTGAACATCTAATTAGCAACTGAGCAAAAATCGCCTCTTTCCAATAATAATTTGTCAACCGTTAAACAACTTACTGAATTTTTTGTTAGAAAATAGATTGTAAATAAACAACATATTTACTAAAAACTATTTTTTAACGTTCTTCTTATATTAGTTGTGATTAGAAATTATTACTGTATATCATTTATAAATGTAGTTAAACTAAAAAATTACTAAATTGTAGTTGATTGCAAAAATATATGCTAATTCTTATTTTTTTTTAATTTATTCCTTTTATCAGAAGGATATAAGTTAAAATTTACCAATGAAACTGAATAAATAAATCCATATATTAAATTTAGAATTGAACAACCCTTTGTAAAAGTAATTTTTAGTTTATTTTTTTATTATTATTCTTATAACTCTTTTATGTATGTCTGTTTATTAGTATTGCAATAAATGATTTTAATTTGAAAAATAATTAAATTAATTTATATTAATATTTTAGCCACATAGAATAATACAACAATGTAATTCTTCTTTTTACTGACTTTGAATACAAAATAATGTTAACATCTAATAATAGGAAACGTGAACAATATGTGTAATAATAGAGTCGAAGGAAATACAAAGTTGTAGTAACAAAACGAAAATGGTGCAACAATGAATAGCTATACATCTAGTGGTAATAGCATATTACCTATTGATGTGCGGACATATGGGAAATAGGAGTGTAATCTCCTTGAATTTTCGAGTAACATCCATGCAATACAAACCAAATATTAAAGGTATGAAGAGGAAATAACGTGAACAGAATTGTATAGGAAGGTATGAATTATATATGAAATATCTAGATCGTTGAATATTGTATTAGCCAAAAACGATAGTTCGTATAGGAAGCAAGTATCGTTCGTAATAAATAAATCGATATAATTTACTTTTAAATCAAAACATTACATTAACTATTAGATAAAGACCAAACGTTGAAATTAGAGCCAATAAAAACTAGTAAATTAAATAATTAAAAGAAGGTTGTAATAACTATATAAATTATCACATAATAAATTTAAAATAATTGAAGTATTCAGTACATTCTCCAGTATACGAAAACATAAAAATATCACGATACACGGTACTTCTCTACATTGCTTCAGATAAAACAACATACACATTTCGCCAATAATTGATCAAATAATTTAATTGTTTCAATAAATGTTATTATACTCCAAAACCCTCCGAATGACCTCGTCTAACAAAATTGTTCCAGTCCTCCATAGATACCTCTCCCATCTCAAAAGACTTAAATACATCAACCTTACCTAAATATAAGTATCTATATCTCTATAATTATGTTCTTTCCATTTCCCAGAGGTTATTTTTTTTGTATAATGTTCTTTTTTCTCGTGTAATTGGTAAACAATAGTGTTCATTTAGTTTCTACATTGTATATAATATGTATAGGCAGAAATACCAATGGTCGACAGCCCTTTGACTAGCCTTTCTAATATTATTATTATGTTTGGTTTTATATTTAGAATTATATTTTGTTTTTATAGCTGGCCAATAAATTACATTATATTATTATAATATTATAATAACCATATTACATACAAATTACATGAATTATAAATATATCATGTTAATAATTTTAATTTGATATCTAACAATAACAAGTAAAAAGGGAATAGCGAAAATACGGATTACAGGTTTATAAACGTTATTATGGTTATCATAAGTTATTTTATTTTTATTTTAATTATTGATAATAAGTATTCTGAAAAATATATGTTTTCCCGGCTTCAGTTTATTCATATTTTAGTTTAGAGATTTCAGGAAATCATAAATTTGTATCTTTTATGTTTCAAGACAAATGACTATTGCAATCTGTGCTTAAAAAAACAACAAACTATGTTTATAATTGTTTACTCGCTTACTTAAGTTATATCGATGAGAACAAAGTTACGCTGGGTCAGAAGTTTGTCGCCTAAACACTTAAAATAATGAATTTATGGAAGTTTCCTTACACAAAACTAAATTCTTATTTAGGAAATCAATACCGGCGCATCCACTAAATTAATTACTAATGCTATTGGAGAACTCGGAAATTTCCAATTTAGAACATACATAATTACATTTTCATTCAAATTCAATAATAGCTGATTATATTTTAACAAAAGAACTGATTGAGTTCCTAATTATTATTATTTTTGGTTGTTGTTAATTTGTATATGGGCGAAATTTTTATTTGTTTCATTATAATTATTGTTATTTATATTTTGTTTACTATATTTGTTGCAATAAATATTATTATATGATTTTAGTTTTTAATAATAAATATAAACATTAGTAATTTTCATTAATTTATTGTAATTAGAAACGTTTCATTAAAAAAAACTGGATTTTATATTGGTACTTAAATCAAACATTGGGGTATTACTGTTTAACATACATTTAGTATATGGAAATGTGTAATCAAAGTGTATATGTTAATAGAAATGATTTCTGGTATATAATATGTCAGCATAACATATTCAAATCCTATCAAAAAAATGTTCGGTGTAACGAAATATTATAGATAAATTTGAAAAAATATCTTATTTATATGCAGAATGGTTGGATATTTCAATTTTGTTTTCCGAACTTATTTTTCTCTTGTTGAATGAAACTTAACATCGTGTATGTACAATATAAATTGAGTGTTATTGTCATGGCGCTTTTATCTTTTCTGCAAAGCATTTTATGCAATCCTCGCTCCTTTACCTCAATGGTTGCCGTATTTTCTCTTCCCAGACCGTTTATTCGTTTTGAGATAATCTATCCTTACTAGATACTGAACTGGAATACGTCTGTAGAATTTGTTTATTTTAAATTTAAAATCGATTTTATAAAACTATACAAACTCAATTCGAATACGCAGTGCATATCAATTACAAAAGAATATATTATTAAACCTTTCATAATAAAATATATACAATTTTGTATAATTCAATAGCATTTGAAATTTATATTCCACGTTGAAAACACAAAATAATTGTTTCACAAACCACATTTAACAATTGGTTTAATTATATTGTTTAAATATTTGTGTACATATTTTGGATCAATGTTTTTATATTTACAAATAAAACAAATTTAATTTTAAAAAAGTAGTCATGTTTCTTTAAATCGAAAAAAACTCATTTTTCTTAAAGAAAAATAAATGCAATAATATTATAGAGTTTTAAGAAATATTACGTTAAATAAAATCATTGTTATTTCAATAAAATTATATATATTGATATATTTTGTGTTATTATTAATACATAATTATTGAATGAACAATTTATACAAAACTTAATTTTATTTTGAATTATATTATTATATTCAGTACATCAATTGATTTACATCGATTTACGTCTAAAGCAATATTCAATTACGTTTATCTAGTTAAACGTAAAGCTCACACGCCCTTTATGGAAGACATATGTTTCTGACGTCGACTATAACTCATAGGTGAGTATAATTAATCTTGGAAACTAGGTGAAGATGTGAGGATACTTTTGAAACTTTGTAGAAGAAGCTCAGTATATGCTGTCTAATATTGATTAAATGCACGACAAATTTTAGTTGAAAGATAATGTTATTTTCTCAAGAAATCTTTTTTATTTGTCTTATTACAAAAATTCAGCAAAAGAAAGCTTCTAGGTGTCGTTGCACAGTCCGTGATGTTGGATACTGCACCAATTTGGGAAAAGGCTATCCACGTTGCAAAGTACAGAACAGTACTTAGGACAGTACAAAGAAAGGTGGTAATACAAGTGTGCAGCGCATACTCCACATTATCTGGAGTTGCGATCTAGATAATTGCAGAAATTCCACCCATCGAACTGTTAGTCAAGAAAAGGGCGGAGCTGTATCTGGGCAGAAACAATTAAATCTGCAAAGACAATTATAAGATTGCAGGAAGGGTGACTTACGTAAAAGAATTGAGTATGGACCAGAAGAATAATACAAAATGTGGTAAAATGAGCAGGAAGTAGTCACGGCGAAGTAATTTTCCACATAACATAGGCTCTGTATGGACACGTATGATTTGGAAAGCATCTCCACTTTATCGCGAAATAGAGCGACCCAAAGTGTTTGTACTGTGTGAAGGAGAATGGCCCAGAGCATACCATCTTCAGATGCCAGCGGTGCACGAAGAGTGGAATATCATAGCCAGATACGTGAAGAATATCTTGAGCAGAAAGGAGCAATACCACATAGAGGAACAGTGCGAAGGACAGAGGAATTACAAAACAAGAAATAGGCAGAAGTGTGGAGAAAATTCCACAATTAGTAACCGACATGGTCGGAAAGACAATGGCACCGAGTCATGCATGCTTGTTTGAGGGGAGTGGTTTTAGTACGTAAAATTTGCACAGCTACACAGTTTATGCTCAAATCATCCCTTTTGAAGGTCCTCAGAAAAAAAGATAATAATATCAAATTCTTAATAGTACATACAAACTAAATTATTTCGTTCTTTTTTATTCACCGCAAATTGAATTTCCACTCTAACAAAGTTTATAAGATCTCATTAAACGCTATATATACATTTGTTTATATGTAAGGTATTATCAATAATTTAAATTATTTTATATTAGCTGTAAAAAAATATGTTCAATAAAGTTAATAATATAATATTATTGTATTTGTTTAAAATAATTTCACATATTTTTTATAATTAAAACAAGACTTTTAGATTTACTAATTATATAGCACGCTTAAATATTTAAATCAATTCCACATGTTTCAATAACAATATAGATAAGAATTTGTTTACTTGTAAATTATTTTAAAAATTGATAAAACTCAAATAATATGAAATAAAAATTATGTTGATGTGGTATTTCTAAATATTTTAGCTCATTCATAAAGCTAAACTTGATACATAATAAATATATATAGTAAAGTACTAAATTAGTAAAAATGAAAAATAGCGAATAGCGAATAGAAAAAATATATGCAAGTACTATTTATAGTAAGTTATTTAATACGTTTTAAAGATTGACTTATATTTACTTAATATTAATTTCTTGATTTTGATTTGTACTTTAGTATATTTCTGAGGAGTTACTTATATAACAAATATGTGGTTAAATTGCATATAATTAAATTATCATTAAAACTGATATAATGCCTCTAATTGATTATTTATTTATTTATTATTCATTACTTTTATTATAACAGTGTACAAAATAATAAAACAAGAAAAAGAGAAGAATGCACAATTATTACCACCGCTGCAAAGGACTATAAACCATAGGTCTTTATGCATTTATTCATTTACTATATCATAATTTTCAGAATTTAAATATGAATTTTAATGTCTGTATTGATAAAAATGATAAGGAGTTTATATTCTTTTAAAAACACATCGACAACTTTTACAAATGGTTTAGCTAATTTGTAAGGATTAACTTATGATACATTCACTCCAGTATATGTTTAAATTAATTATACATGATTCAAGCGCAATTAAATTAAGGATTTGTGTAATTGTAATGCCTCTAATGGAATAAATTAATTTAAAAGGGCTCCATTAGTGAAAATCAGGAAATATTATCGAATAAAACTGGTGATCCCTTGTTCAAAGTCAATTCAGTCGTGAAACTCAGCGTGGATTGATGAATCGTCCGGTTTGTCCCATTTGTCTGGGCCACAAATCGGTGCCGTTGGAGAATCAGCGGCCGCTTCCAATAAATTGGAAGCCCATTACGTAACTGCAGTACTTTGATAAATTAACACTCGCTCAGTGGTAATTAAGTCGGAGCACACTTTATACGTATACTATATAGTATTACATATATACGTTAGCAATTATCCCGTTACGGACACACACACATCTATCTACACATGTGTGTTACACATGTACATGTACTTATACGCAGCTCTGCTTTTCATACATACAAACGTATACATTTACGTTTAAATTTGCATATAATGTATACCACCGATATTGTACTTTGATATGATTCCGAATCACATTCCTATATTAGTGTATATACCTCTACTGCGGAATACATTATATATATACCATTGGATTTCTCGTAGCGATCGAAGCGTGAACTCACCCTGTTCTCTAATTAATGCAGACTCCGCTGAATATTAAACACAGCGCACATATTTTCTCTAATATTTTGAATGTATGCATAAAATTAGTACTTTATTAGTTAAAAATTCTAGCAGTTTAAATTGGAGCACAGTTTTTCATAATTTTATATAATAGGACAATTAAGAAAATTAATTATTCATATAATACTTAAGAAAACATTATATTTTTCACTTGATGCTTTGCTTTTATTTTAAAAGTTGGTTCTAATTAGATTACTTAATAAAACTATTAATTGGGCAGACTCTGTGGTCAATAGCACTTTGTAATAGTTACAGTAATTGTTTTCAGATTTTTTTAAATGCACCAGGTTTAAAATGGTGCAATTATTTGTTTTCAGGCGATGTCAACAAGAAAAGGCACATCGTGTAATAATACCCTGGTATTAAATTGGTTTTGGTTTTCAGATTTATTCAATTATTGTTGTTGTTTAAATATATTTTGTTTGTTTCCGTCTGTTCGTATCTGATACAATAAATATTAGTATTATTAATAATAATAGATAATTAACGTGTCCTTAGGTCATTTAAATAATTGAAATTGAAGAAAAATTTGGTTACTAATTAACCATTTGTAATTTGAATATTTTTTTAAAACATTATAAATAAAATACATATTTCTAGATAAAGAAAAAACATAATTTTAAATAAATAAAAAATAACTAACGGTTACCAAAGGGCTAACGACCACTGGTCTTTCCGCCCATGGGGGGATTTTTTTAAAAATTTTATATAAACATTGAAAAGTTTTGAAAATTATAATGAAAAATACTGACAAAAAAATAAATATTTCGTTTTATTTTAATGAACTGATTTTGTCAAATTGTTAAAAAAAATCAGAAGTCATTTTTACAATGTTTGTTCTAAGAAGATGAAAACCTTGCATTGGGACCACGGTGGAATCGAGATAATGTGGGATTCTTACCCACTAAATACCTCTCCTCTTCTTGATCAGCATAGAGGTCTTGTTTAATGTTACTGCTCTGAAATGTTGATTGTCTTGCCTGTTAGTTATTAATTTTTGGCTTCCACTGCTATTCTCTTCGTTCGCTCTCTCCAACCTTCGCTGATCTTCTTCCTAGGTAGTGAGTACGTCTATCGCATAGCTTGTTATCATCTGCCAGCTATCGCTGGCATTTTTAAGCAGTTCGCTGACAAAATTCTGCGGTGTAAGTACAGCCCCTAGGTTTGCTTTAGCTACATCTTCTGTGCAGCCCAACTACAGCAACTCAATAACATATGCTCCGGGCTGCCAACTTCCTCCAGCACTTTTCCTCCTTCTTATTATTGAGGAAATGCAGGTACTTGCCAAAACATCGGTGCTTTCTATTTATCCATGCAATTTTTGGAATTTTTGGAATAAGTCTTCTGATCCAGGCTCCTTTCTCTGAGTTTTGCCATTTCTCCTGCCATCTTAGCATTAGTCTGTCTCTTGCTTCAGTTTGCTGAGCCCCGACATTCTCTCTTTTCTCTCTGTTGCAAGCAGCTCTATAGATGGTACTCCTGCTCATTGCACAGCATCTCTTGGGATTGTTCGGTATGCACTGCATATCCTGATTGCACATTTCCACTGAACCATTTCAAACATTCTCCTGTAGCTTTTCACCATCATCGCTTCTTCCCATTCGGGAGCTGCATATAGCATTATAGATTACGCCACTGTCCCTAGCTCTCTTTTTTACTCGGTTTCGGTACTCCGTTTTTTAACATCAGAGTGCATATGGCTCCACTGCACGGAGAGCTGATGCCCTGATGTGATGGGTATAAGTAAAGCTGCTGTCCTTGTACACCCCTAGATATTTTTTGGTTTTGTTCGGTGTTATGTTTATGCCCGATACTCTAAAATTAATTGTGTTGACTTTCCTTCTTCAAATTAGCAATGTCGCTTCTGTTTTCTCAGTCATTTTTTCTTAAGTTTCTTAAAAGAAATATTTAGTTGCAGAATATTGTATTATTATGGATGGACTCAAAGATTTCGATCTTTTGCATTTAAAAAAATGCAATGGATTTTGTTTAAAACTGTTAAATTCCGCATAAATTATTTTTGATATGAAGAACATTCGCATAGTTTAATGTTACTATGTGCGATACATATATATTCATGAAGGGTCGAGAAGATGTATTTATCTTCAAGTTTAATGGTTGTCTCATAAGTTTACATATAGATAATAGTTGTAATGAATTGAGACTTATGACCTAGTCCCTAAAGTGCTGTATATAACACTTCATTCGGAGAAATGTATATCTTGAAGTATTTGTATATACAACATTTCTCACTGTCTCATGGACCATAGGTCATTCTGCACTATATAAAATGCTATTATTTGTTTATTTAAGGTTCTACATAAAATATTAAAGAATCAAACTATTATATAATTTTAGGTGTTCTTACCTATTCTGATAACATCTGGTAGAGGAGTTGCATAGTCTATAAATAATAGTATAGCTAGAATACTAAATAGACGGTCCATCATTTCCGATCATCTAAAACAAATTAAAAAAAAAACAATTAATAAAAAAATAGTAGTAGTGCGATATAATTGTCTGAAAAATACATAATATATTAATGTATGTCTTAATTATATTAAATTCTTAAACACCATCATTTTCGTCATTAAAATGTTTAACACTTTTAACGTTAATAATGAATATCTATGACAACTGACCTTTTTTTATTAAATTAACGTTAATCGAGGAAGTTGGAAGCTTACTATATGATAAATAATTATGTATTATGCATAAGTTGGAGCCCATAGGTAAATTTTATATTGGGCCATCTAAAAAAAGTAGAAGAAAAAAAATCATATTTTTATTAATCACAAATGCGACCTATGACTTTCTACCAAAAATATATATTAGCCATATTAGGCAAGCATTATAATCTTGTATATAAACTTCCTGTATTCTAATCCATATGAAATTCATCAGAACATTAAACGGATAATAATAGAGATTAAATAAAAAATTATTTGAATGAAAAAATAATATCAGAATGACTTCAATGTGAACCACAGAAACTTGAAAATATAACATTTGAACCATATATAAAGAAAATTACACTTTAAATATTATATAATTTATAATTTTAATGATATATTGATGATATTACATTACTTATGATGGTAAAATTGTAGACAAATCTATTAATCAAATGTATATACAATTTTTTAGAAATATTTAGATAATATAAATAAAAAAATAATATTAATAAAAAATAATGGTAAGTTATTTCAAAACATACTTAATTTATTAATAAATTACTTAAAACATTATTATTTGTTCTTGATTTATTTGATTTATTATATACGTTATATTTAAATAAAAGATGTGTGGGATAGAAAGGCCTCAGTTTGACTTTGGCCAAATAAATATAGTTATGGTAAGTATTTAGGTAATTATGTTTTGTAATATTTACATTTTCTCTAACATTATATATTAAATCGACTCTAAATTAAAATTACAAAACATGTAAGGAATAAAACCGCGTTTAGTTTATAGGCACTAAATAATAAACATTCAAAGAAAATGTTATGTCACTAGTAGAACTAATACTTGATATTACTGTCAAATCAACGTTAATCGAGGAAGAATTAAAGGAGTAGAACCCCGTATTATTTTTTCCATAAAAAATTAGTCTATTAAGATAAATTAATAACCGACCAGTAATTAAATCGACCAAAGTAATTTATGTAGATATGTACATAATTGTATGCAAAATGAGAAATAGTTCATACAGTGCATAATGTATCCCTAATGAGAAACCAACTATGACCATAATGAATATTAGAACATTATTAACCGTTAGTATTATTTTTGTTATTATTTAATAATATTATTTACAACTGTTACAAATAGATAAAATCATAATTTGGATTTGAACTTTAACCTATCAAATAAATGGTAGAAAAAAAGGACATATTGAAGTACATTAAAATCACAAAGAATTACTTGTATCACATATCGTAAGACACGTTTTGTTACTACATAAAATACGTAAGTTCAATGTTTCTTTATGTTAAAAGTATTTTTTTCTATATCATTTATTTTATTCACAATCTATCACAAATAGGATATTAAGCAAATTTGTGGTACAATTGTCATGTAGATGAGAAACTCATTAAATCTATGTGGTATATTCAGAATGGTGTACTAATTTAGTCTGTAAATTTGTATTTGCTTTATTAGAAGATTTTCAGCTAGTTTATTTGGGTGTGATTGGAGTTTTCCTTGGTACCTTTCACTATAGTTTGAAATTTACTTTTCACAGTTTTGATTTGTAGATCACTGTGTAAAACACTGTTGGGTGAATCGGTAATTGTGCGCAATTTTCGATTGGAATTGCTATGTTAAAAGTAAAACTTTTTATATTCCATTATTGTTAATGTATATGAGAAAAGGTCCTAAGGTTGTGTACATATTGAAATTATATTATATTGAAATATGAATTTATAATTAGTACTGTAAAAATAATAATTATCGGAACTAAAAGGATTAGTTTGAATGTACTATGATTTTGTAATTACTTTTGAAAGAATTTTCTTAATTACAAATAATGATTTTTTTATCAAAATGCATGAAATTATCCTCATTTTATGAAATGTAGTTATTTTTGGATATATCGTTGATAGCTTCATTCAGTATTCTTTAACTTTTTTAATTTAAAATTAAATTTAATAAAATTTTCCGCTCAGAGTGTATTACGAATCCCGTGTTTCCTGGCTCCCCCTTTAGTTATTTATTTTTCCGGGTTCACTTTTTTTATGGCGCTCGCATTGCCTATTCTTCCATGTCGGAGGTAGAAAATGTCGCTGACAAAGGGAAGATGGGGGTTACATTAACTGTTATTAAATTCCGCGACTCGGAAACAAAGGGCGCATTTATGCTGCGTTTTTCTTCCGTTTTCTCTATACTCTCGCTTTTTGTCCCTGTCTCACTCTCCCACAGTTTCCTTTCTCATCTTGCCGCTACTGCTTTTTTGTTGTTGTTACTTTATATTTGTTGGCTATAATTCATCTACGTCGACAAAGTCGTCCGTCGTCTCGACGGAGGCGTGCAACTCGGGAAACTGATAAAAGAGACTTTAACGATGTGCGGGGGTGGCAATCGTACAACCAACCCCCCTTTAAGATGTCAAAGTTGCTCCCCAAGCCAGATTTGTTCCACACGATTTAGTTTTCCTCAAAAAAAAAAAACTAAACACAGAAGACAAACTTTTATACCAAACAATACTCATATCCAACCAAAACCACGAGAAGCTCAAACTATTAATTTTGTTCATAAATGAAACAAAAATAATTTATGAAACTTATTAATGAATAGAATATAATTACGTAATGCGAAAGAAAGATTTTGACAAAAAATATACAGTCAACCCTCCTATAATGCGGTACTCTCAGAACGCGGTTTCCATATAACATGGAGCTGAAATTGCGACAGCCCTCCTATAACGCGGTACTATTACAGCGCGGTTTCCGCTCAACAGCATCCCATAAGTTTCTTCCGCGCAGGCTATGAATCACTCTAGTAACTAGACATTGTAAGAGATTTTAATATAAGTTTTATTTTCGACGCAAAAGCACTGCCGAAATACATAAACAATATGTTTATATAACCATGCCAACTTATCTCATAGCCGTCGGTTTCACTCATCTCAGAGCTCTTTCACAGTACATACGTTTTGTTGGTTGACCAAGTCTTTCTAAAAATGTTTCTGCACCGTCCGTTCGCTCAGATTTTTGCTGCTTAATTTGTACTTTAGAATAGGAGAACATTAGACAATACTGTAAGTAATATTCTTAATTTGTTCTAATATAATAATAATAAAGTAATTAATTTGACTAAAATAATTAATTACCCTAGATTTGCATCATATCAGACACAAAAGAAACAAGGAAAGGATTAAAAAGAAAGTTCATATCGCTTGAATATAAAATCCAAATTTTAAATCATTTAGAAGGTGGGGAAAAAATATCGTCTGCTGCAAAATCAACAAATTTGAATGAATCTACAATTCGAACCTTAAAGAAAAATGCAGATAATATAAGGAAAGCTATGGTAGATGGCCATAACGAAATTCTAATATGGTTAAAATGGAACAGGCGTTAATGATTGAAAGACTGTATATCCAAAAAGATTCCTATCGGTGAAAATCTTATCAAGTGGAAAGCACTTAAAATTTACGTGGGAATCTACTCTAGAAAATCATTCGTTCATCGCGAGTAAAAGAAGGTTTGAAAAACTAAAAAAAGTACACATTGCATAATATTAAGTTTCAAGGAGAATGGCAAATGCTGAGGCTGTCGAAAATTATAAGCTAGAACTGGCTAGAATTATCAATGAAGGAGGTTATTCACCTGATCAGATTTTTAAAGCTGATGAGACGGCATTATATTAGAAAAATTACCATCTAGGACGTTCATTCTGATAAATCAGGATGTAAGAGAACTAGTACTTGGGGAGAAACTTTAGATGAGGAAAAACTGATGGAATTAATTGATGAATCAACCTCAAATGCATTGGTAAACGAAAATAAGGAAAACGAATGGGTGCCAAATCTCGATTTATAAAATGTGAAAAAAGGGCTAAATTTGGCTAAAGAATTAGAACTTCATTTCATTCGAACTGATCGTTCAACGGTGCACAGCGCAAAATTTAAAAGAGAGTTAAGAAATTGCTTACCTCCCTATATCGCGGTTTTAGTGGAGTTAGAAAAAAAAAGCTACAATCGAAAACCAATATGAAGATGAACTAAGTGATGAAGACATTTTGCTCTTTAAAAGAAGACGAGTTAGGCGAGTTATATCTGACAACGAGGATGAGTGTTGAAAGATTACATAATTTTACAAAAGTCTTAATTGTTTTTGTTGAAAAAGTCTTTTAGTTTCAATCATTATAATCTTTTCAATTCTATTCAATAAAAATAATTTATAATTTATCTTGTCTTATGTATTTATTGGTCTCCATATAACGTGGTACGAATGATGTGATTTGTACTAATTCCGAGTTTCTTATAGCGCGGTTTCCATATAACGCGGTACGCAATCGCCGCGTTATAGGAGGGTTGACTGTATATTGAACATTTATAAATAATTACAATACTTATTATTTATTAAAGACGCAATATTGAAACAACTCACAGACTAAAATGATATAAAATACTCACATATATATTTGTATTCCATATATTTACATAAGAAAATTATTCCTATAACTGTTATTAATGTATAACACAAATTATCGAATTATAGTAGATTATAAATAAAAATTAAGATTAAAATATTGTGTTGTGTTGTGTTTATAATATATTATAGTTGTTTTTTATCATAATTATAAACTTTATCAAACTATTAAAAAAATCCAATCCATCATTTTTAGTTTTTATTTTTTTATTGCAATAAATTTTATTTTTATTATAATTTATTGGAAAGTAAATAAACATCAATTCAAATCAACTGAAAATCTTCGAGTTCTTTTTAAATTCGTTTCATTATTGAAATGTATATTTTGTTTATTTTTATATAATTAAACATCTTTATTGGTCCAAATTGACCAAGTTCTTTCTGTATACAGTATATATTTTGTTTATAGGTAACCTATTATTATTATTATCAAAATATTAAATTGCTACTAAATGTGTTGAACAATTAAAAATAAAAGGATATTTATGTTTCCATAATCAATTTATATTAATATTAGTTTATTTTTTTAAGTAAAAGCTATGACCTTTATAAAACTTTATTTTTAGCATAATTTTGAAATAAAGAAATATTACTTGACTCGTAACTTTAACCGGTGCTTGGGGTGGAACATGCTCTACATAATTGAAAATCAGTGTGCATAATGCATCAAAAAGTACATGTAACTACCCACAACATTAGCTTATGTTTAACGTTCCTCCATATAAAACTTCCGTTGAAAACTCTATAAATTATATAATAAAATTGCACACAAAACTAAGTTAAATATTCTGCACTTCTAAATTATTCATTAAGTTTTATAACAACAAATATGAATATAGAACGGAGAATTGGAAGCTTTCATTCTATGAAATATTAATCTTATGATATTTTTTTACAATATTGATTCATAAAAAAAATCTGATTGGAAATTATGATTTATAGCAAATATTAAAAGCAATGTATTTAATATTTATTGAGATAAAAGGTTTCCTCGGTCTTTCTCCAAAAAATCAATTTAAATACTTATTTTTGATAATCAATCAAATATTAAAAAAAAAACAAAGAAATATAAAATATTAAAAGATATATATATAATTCATAAAATCGTCTTATTTTTCTCTATAAACAAAATACAATAATATTCAAATATAAATGCACTTGGCCAAAGGATAATTAATCAAAGTTTTTCCGTTCGGGAAGTTAGTTTATAAAATGAAATATAAAACCATAGAAAAGATTACAAAGGATTACATCACGAATTGGCAAAAGGTACATGTGGGATATTTTAAATTGAAAGGGACATCTGAGTTCTGAGGATTCTAGAATTGGGTAAGGTAAAAACATTTTGATAAAAATTTATGAAAGACGTCAAGTAGAGGAATAATTTTGGTTTAGGAATAAAGGAGATCATTGGGAAGGTTCGCTCCATAACGTTATATGGATGGCGGATCTTGGTGATGCTATGAAGGGAGGAACGTCCGGAAACCATAATCAAGAATGGGCCTATAAATAGATTTATAGATTGAAGTTTTACTGTGGAATAATATATCCTTCAGAGATAAAGTTTTTGCATACATTAATCGTTAATACAAGTTTTCCTACTAACAATAAACGTATTTATTAATAAATTGTATTTAAGCAATAAATATATGAAATATAATAAATTGCATATTTTTACAATTCCTAATAAATTTGATATAATAAATTTACATTAGGAATGAAGGAAAGGCGACGATGATTTAGTATTCGGAACACCTTTTTTCAGGCCGATTAAGAAAATTGGCTGTTCTAAATAAGATAAGCATGATAAATGATAATGGCCCCAATGAGGAGAGATGAAGAGAGAGAGAAAAGGGAAGGAGAGGTGCACGTAATAATTTGGGCACTGGATCGTGCGCTACAATCGATTTCCGTTCGTCTTTATTAAAGAATTCTTCTGGGGAGGCGAAAAACGAAATATATCACACCGGATCTCTCTTATATTCCCTCATCAATATACTGAAAATATTTTCAATTTACTTCTCAATAGATCATATCTTATGATTTACGACTAACTTTCTTATTACGAAGGGGAGCAAACAATTACAATTATGTTATTCGTGCAAATAAGTTCAATTCTGGAATAACATTATATATTCAAATAAAAATGTATGATAAATGTATTTGTATTTATTTCTGAAGTTCAATTATTATATTGATATAATATTGATAAATAGACTTTTGCAGCAATATAATTTTATTATTATTACATTTATTGCAACAATATGAAAAAATAATTCAAACTAAAATATTGCTAATAAACAGAAAAAGAAAACGCCATTGCTTCAAAAGGCTATAGACCATAAGGCTTTCTGAGAGAAAAATAAAACTAATGTGCAAAATATGATCCAGAAAATAACATAATTAAAGCGGATGTTCAATTACTGCCAAATTGTACTCGTAAAGAGTTCGATCTGGAAATTGGATGCCAGATCGACCTCCGACCCCCAAAACGCAAAACCGGTAAACTGATCGAGATTGTAAGGTTTGGATTGGAATAAAATTTTCTGAATAGTAGGCCAATGCGTTCCAAGATGGGTAAAATATTAGTTTCTTTCCAGATATTGCTGCCTGTAATTCTCAGTATTATTATTGATAGTTATTGATAATCATAATAAATATCATTAAATCCTATAAAGCAAAAGATTTTAAATTTCATAAATGAGTTCAATGTAACATTAATAGGTGACAATATAAAGTACAAACTCAGAATAGTCTAGAAACACATGAAAACTATATCATAAGCCTTTTCTTCAATGATTCCATACAGCAAAATCGAAGGATATATTATTGATTTTAATGTAAATACACCAATTCCAATAATTATCAGTTAACATTGCATTATTTTTGAAAGATAGGTTTCTCAACATTGCACTGTAAATTACTTGAATATTATAAATAATAAAATATTTAAGGTTATTATTTTTTTACAATGAAAAGGAAGACGAAAAAAATGCAAAAAAAAGCAAAATAGATGAAGCAAATTAAACGGTTATTTTTATACCTTCATGTAATATGTATAAATATTTGGAAGTTATAACATTGATATTTGATCATTTCCATCTACAACTCTTAGGTCATAGTTGCTTGTTTTCAATCTAAACCACAAATACTATGACCACATTGTAGACAAAACAAAATTGGCAGTCATGTTTGATACAATTATAATGAAATCAATATAGAAAAACAAATTACATTATGTTTATTATAATAATAATAAGATTTATTGAAAGACACAGGCAGAAAAAAATATAATATATATACTACTACTACAACCAATAGCAGTCTTTTCATCCAATATTTCCTAATTTATTAAAATAAATTAATTCAAATTCAGTTTGAAAGGTTTATATATTAGAATATATTGGCCCTGTGAATACACTGTCTTAAAGGCACTACACACTACGGGATACTTGCCAAATTATTTGTCAAGTAATTATTCTTGGCAACATGTATATATCTTGTTATGTATCAGGGTGGCCTTATAATAAATGATATCCAAACAGGTAGAAAATTTCGCTTAGTGTTTCTTAGTCAAATATGGAGCAGTCTGTCTGTATGCAATTTTTAACGTGAGTTCAAGATATTTTATTGTAACAAAACTTATTCTTTACAACCCCTTTCAAAGCTAGTTTGCTTAAAATAGATACATTTGGTGGTTTGGAACTTAGGACCAACGAAGGTTAATGAATTACTGTATTGCATAACTTACTAATTCAACCCACTTAGAATACCTTATTCAACTAATAATAAAATATGTTTTATTTAATTGTAATTCTAATATTTTATTAGGGGCTTCAATATTGCTTTTAATAAACTATAGAAATTATCATGTACAGTAACTATAAAGTGCTAATTAATAAGAAAGCTCTGCATAAGTTGTTAAATGTTATTTATTATATGAACAACAATTTTATATTTATTATAAAAAAAATATTTGAAATTCAATAGTATTTTTATGATGATATAACACTAAAAAGATATTACAGCTCATAACAATACACATATTGCAAACAAGTGTTTTAAAATGATTACCACATAACTATTACACGTTAAATGAATTTTCAATTTAACCACAGTGAAATGAAATAAAACATGTTAAGTTAAAATAGGTAACGTATATAGCATGATAAAAATACTTTTTATGAACTACTATCCTGGTCTGTATTATTGTATACAAAACCCTTTTCATATACTTGGTACATACATGATTGCTACCTTACAAATGACTATATGTCTGAATTAATTAATTTTGTATATATGTTTATCTAAAACAACCTGGAATGTATTCCTATTTAGTAGTGATTTAGTATTTCCAACCATCCTGATGGAAATAAATGGACTTGTTTAAGTGTTTTATGTAAATAAACAGAACACATACAAATTAACGATGCACTGAATCAATGTAAATGTAAATTCCCTCCAAACTATTTAGTTTTCAATTAATTATTACTGAAATGTAACAATCACGAAATTCGTATATGGTTAATTATTTATAAATTTCGCGTTTCACTTCATGAAAATTCAACAAGTATAATTCACATTTTCATTAGATTAAATAAAATATTTAAAATAAATGCAATTAATAATGTAATTGATTTAATAAGATAAATTATTCTAAAATTAATATACAATCTATATCATGAATGGATTGGTAGTATAATAAGATAAATCTGTAAAAAAACGATATTGTATTATATAAATCTCGTAACACTTTAACAACTTTATCCGAAAGTTATCTTTTGTTTCATGAAGTTTAGCAGAGGTGAATTTTGAAGTATTGCCTGGGGTCATGCTGCCCATTTTTTGTTTTTCTACATTAAGAATAGAATATTGGATATACCCGACACAATGCAGTTCCTGTATACACCACGACGCCCTCCTGAGTTATCCATTGAGCCAGCTGTCGCTTAAGGTTATTTTGAAACCTATTATATAGAATGAAAATAAAAATGTTACCACAATAAGGTGCGGAATTAACTTAAAAAGTATAATAGAAAATTTAGGTAATTTGCTTGAATTCTGATGTTCAGAATTATATGAATTAAGAATAAAATAATTACATTGCAATAATTTAAAAACATCTTCTTAGAATATGTTAAATAATTAGACTATTATTAACATTTTTTCTTCTTATTGAATACCAATGAATAATATTTACATAAAATCTAATAAAGTTCATGATGTCAATAAATTGCTGCGAACATAAATTATGGTCATAAAATAATGGCCTGAATTTGCAGACATGCTGACTGCTTTGCCAATTTTTACGCTCAACATAAAATTGTTTTATCTTTTCCTATAGCACTGAGAAGATATATCATTTTAATTATTAATGGTATTTTCATACTCTTCACATAATTATTAATACACTTTTTAACGCACTGAAATAAGATGTATTTGAAATAAGAAATATTTCTTAGTTCAAATACATAAAATAAAATGCCTTGACAACTTAAAAAAAATGTTATAATATCTATAAATGTAGTTATATATTCTTTACATTACCTATGCAATCTGTACCCATATCAAACTCAAAATTGTTATATGGAGATTTCAACATATTATAGTCAAAAGAAACTGTATTATACCAACCATTCATCAATTATTAAATTAAATCAAAATCGTGTTTTATTAAGAGTTCTTCATATCTTGAATGTTATTATATTAATATGGTTTCTAGAATTCGCGAATTGTATTAATACCGTTAGAACCGTTTGATTTTTCCAATGTTTTATTCCTTTTACAAAAACCTTGTTTTGAAGCTTTCCTTTATTACCAAAACGTATTGCAAATAAACCATGTTATACCGTAATTTCTCCAAATCACTTTAGGATGAATAGAATTCCCATATTAATGTGCAGTATGAAAATGAAATGATGTTATATGGAGATTTTTTCAATTCTTAACTGGTGTTAAAAGGAGATCGTGTTTTAAAGATGTTATCTATATTTTATTATTTTTCGAGTACTTTATGTTATTATCAGAAGATTTTAAATTGATCGTATTATTCAAAGTACATTAGTAGTTGAGGGCGAGGCAATAACTCTCTTAGGCGTGAAAGATGCCGGGGATGGATACAAGGCCATACATTATGCAGGCTCGTACCCAAGTTGTATCATTAACAGTCCATTCTTAGTTAACCAACTTCCCACCCGCAAACTTTCTGATATACTAATTCACCGGGAATACAGAAAAGTTTTTGATCCCCGTTTCTCTCCCCTCGCTATACAGACTCGTACTTCTCGTGAGCGTTGCATCAGCGAAACTCCACAGTTTCAGAATACTGCATTAGGTAACTGCATTATCTTAACGTCCAGTTACGGCAATCCACTGGACCCCAGGCTGCTCTGGACATCGTACAACTGCGCCGCAAATGTAATTGAACCATGTTCCTTCAAAACACACCTAGAGTTTATGTTTGAAATATAGATATGCTTGTTTTATATAGAAAATAAAACCAACAAGCATACAATCTCCTTTCTATGAAATAACACGTTAATCACTAACAATTCTTGTGTACTTTAGATCCTAACAAATTTTAGATTTTTAATTGACAAAAAAAAGTGTAAAGAAACAAATTCTTGTAGAATATTGTCAATTTAATTTAAATAGGTTTTTTCCATATTTCTGCAAATGTATATATGTATTGTTATTTTTATATTATAAATATCCCATATTCAATATTCAAATTATAAACAGTTAATAATACACTGTAAATTTTCAAAAATATTTACATTTGGTGTTCTCTATGTAATGAATAATTATATGTCAAATGCACACATTTCATAATTACTGAAAGTGCTCATTAGTGTCACTTAATATAATAAATTTAGTAAACAATAATAAATTATATATTATACTTCCAATTAATATGCAACACAATAGTAATTAATTTACAAAATTCTGTTTTAATTTCTATTTTTGAATAATCACATATATTTTATGTAATTAGGGATTGGATCTATAGTAATAAATGTATTATTAATAAAATGAATAATTAAACTAAAATATACAGTTTCTTTTACACAGAAATCAACTATTTTTTATGAAGAAAATATTTAATCTTTTATATAAAATAGTTTTTTCTGACAATTGCTTTATTGTTCAACGATTAATCGAATTTGATATAGGTTTGAATCGTAAGTAAGAGAGATTTTCTATTTTCATAATTTATTAATTTTATTTCTATTTTTATATTTATTCTATATTTCAAGCTTTTCTTTTTATTTAAAAATTAATATAAATTAGTAAAATCTCCAATCTCCATTTTGTTATCATTGTTGTGTAGATTCTATTATATAATTTCCATTTAATTTGTTTTTTTTTGTATAATCAATATTCGAATTTCAAAGAGGAAGAAATTACTATCATTCCTGTATTTGAAATTATATTATAATACATTTCAAATACAGGAATGATGTGTATATGTTATATAGATTTCGATTGGTACATATTTATTTGCAACAATGTAAATAACAAGTATTAATATTGATCAAATTGGTGGAAACTTCTCCTTACATAACAAATACTTTTTGATACATTTTACATACGAAATTATCATAACAATAAATAAGAGAATAAAATAGGGACTTAGCTACGATCGTAGTTTTATCGTTCCTTTAATCAGGCATTTAAAAATGTAACTATGCAATTTAACTGTGCAATGCTTTAGAATGTAGTTAAAAGTAAGTGCGCAAAATTTATGTGCAGCGTTCCAATATCGAGCTTCGTAAAATATATTGCCGACTGCAAAGATATATATACAGATTTCCTTGTTTTTTCATCGTCTCGAATTCCTACTGCATTTTTTTAGTATCGCGACAATAAATGCAGCTGCGAAATTATTTCTGGTGCATCCTAGATAATAGGATTACATGGTTATCTTTATTGGTATTAATGTGCATAGGTGCCTAGCCAAATGGACAAAGTTTTACAATTCGTTATATTTATGACCACATCCGTAGATAATTTCTTCAAACAATGTAGCTGTTTTGAAATGGATATTTATTATCATCGAATAAATCTCCTTAAAAATAAGAATCTATTAAAGTTTTTGAAGTTCAATATTTTATACAAACACATTTACATGCAGACATCAGTTTTGTTTATATTATTTGAGAGAGAAATCATTCAAGCACTAATTTATCGTCAATTTTAATGTAGAATATAAAAGTAAACATTTTCTACATAATAATATAATATAATGTATTGGCCAGTCATAAAAACAAAATATAATTCTCAATATAAGTTAAACATAATAATAATAATAAAAAGAAAAGGCTGGCCAAAGGGTTATCGACTATTAGTCTTTCCGCCCATGAATATTATATATATATATATATATATATAAGAAAAATTATGGCTTTGACCAAATATTTTATTAAAACGTTTCATCATCCGTCTGGCTACAGAAAAAAGAATTATTAAGCGTTATACTTTTATAAGAAATCTATTTATTCTTCCATTAGAATGAATCAACCTTAATGCCTGTCATAAGCGATTCTTAAATCCAACGGCTCTTCATCCAAAATAAAACATTCTCAACGGTATTCTCATCTTCTTACCTCTTATCGATCCTCACACCCAATTCTACTATAATGCATTACTGCCTATCGTATAAGATTATTTCCAAGGAGTAATGTGTTAATCTTGGAATACTATGAATATATGTAGGATTCGTATGGAAATATGGGCTAAACTTTATCTGGTGCGCAGAACGTAATAATGATATTGAATTGGAAGGAGATCATATAGTGATCATATCCTCTCTGACTATCAAATCATCTGAATTGTAAAGATTTTCATATTCCTGTTTCTCCTGATTTTCATAAAACTAACTTTCGAAGACTGCTTTCATTATTTTTCAAGTTCCATACATAAT
Source organism: Nicrophorus orbicollis (assembly GCA_018845635.1). Taxonomy (NCBI): domain Eukaryota; kingdom Metazoa; phylum Arthropoda; class Insecta; order Coleoptera; family Silphidae; genus Nicrophorus; species Nicrophorus orbicollis. The sequence continues at coordinate 15,821 of JAFMTC010000698.1, read as the reverse complement.
TGCATTAAAATGTTCTAAACTTCTCCAATGTTATTGTTAGAAAATATTTTAATTATCAAATAAAACATGATTGAAGATACTTCTTTGGTTAACTATAATAATAAATATTTTAAAGATGTTAACCCACTTTAAAACTATATTTTTCTTTTTACATTTATATCAGGTATATCAAATATTTATAGGAAAAAAAGGCAACAATAAAAAATCAGATATACTATTTCCAAGCACATTTTTTAACAATTTTTATATTGAAGAATTATTTTATTGTATATTTATTGTTATTATTATTTGAAGATCAATTGAATTTGTGTATGTAGTGCTTTTTTATAAATATAATAATGGAATAACAAACAATTGTACTTTTTTTCCTTAATTATATATTTTTTTGCATAGACATTATAAATTAATTATAAGTAAAATTTGTTATATGCCTACACACAAAGGGCGGTTGACCAGGTTTTTTTCTGCCAGATGTATGCATTATTATGAATAAATACAAACTAAATAAAATATCAAAATACTCATAATATTCTCGATTTCATTTTTTATCTGCATTTCATACCACATCTTATCTAAATCCTTTTCTATGCATAGTTTACAGTCATTCCCATTATCCTACATCCATATTGAAATGCATACATACTACGTTTATCCGGTTTATCCCAGAGCTCTCCTCTCGTGGAATTCAACATTACCAAGGCGGACCACTATTTCCATATATCAGATCATTCATCCATCTTACTATATATGCTATTGGCAGTTTACCATACAAACACCCCCGGTCACTATTCAAAATGCATTGTACATTCTTCTATTTTACAAGAAAACACAGGAATAACGACAATAAATATATGTATTTATTTATATTCCTAATGTCAACAAATTTAAACAAATTTAATTATTGTAATACTGTTTAACATAAAGTTACTATATTATTATAGTATCGTCAAGGTTGAAATTTAACAACTTTAAAAGCTTATTATTTGACATTGCTTAATATTTACCGTCCTTTTGTGTTGTTTGAAAAGATACATATCTCGTCGATTCAAAGAAATAATTGTAAGTTCAAAATAATATTGAGAACTGAAAAAAATATTTTGATGAAAATGCAACGGTCGATAATTCCTACTTCATAATAGTATAAGTTCTTACGTGGAACTACAGCATCAAAGACCGCGCGAAAAAATAATAGTGTATTTGTTTCTAGTCCTATTATATAGCTCGCTAAATTTCGAACATGTTACTTGGTCCTAAAAAAAGGCCACACTAAATAAGAAATATAAAATATATATTTTATTTTATCACACAAACCGTTTCAACGTCTATTTTATTCAGATATAATTTTACTAAACATATTAATATTATTTCCATTTTTGAAATATCTGTCGTTTTATATAAAAAGAAATAGCAATTTATAATGCAAAAAGATTAAAATATGCATTTAGTTTTATTAGAGACGCCATTCGATACAGTCGTTCCTCTGTGATGCAAACGACACGGATTGGGACATTATTATATGGTAATAATGGCTCATATATGACATGCTTGTCACAGGTGACATACCAAAATATTTTGAGTGATACGTCTCGTTTTGGATCTATCATACTTAATTTACTTGTTTTTTATATTCTGATATACTAAGATGTTTCATTATCTCTATATTGGGATGTGTAATTGCGGTACATACTATAGAGGAGACAGGGAGGAGCTCGGAGAGTACTTTTCCGAGGCAAGTTTATATGAAAAACGAGAAAAGAAAGCGATATGTATAGAAAAAGCAGAGCATAATACATTTTATGCAAATTCACCAACTGTAATATTATCTCTCATTTCTATGATTCTTATACCATAGAACGGTGAAAATTAAATCTAGAAAATTAAATCTTTAATCTAAAAACAATATTAATAAGACAATTATCCGTATCCTAAAGGATTCAATTCTGGGTTATTGGAAAACTTTTATAATTTAAATTCCTGATTTTTCTTTGGGTTTATTTCAATAATATTTTGTATGGATTATTGTGAGCATTTACTTTTGGCAAGATGTTATTTATAACCAAAATATTCTTGTAATTATTAGAGTGAGGTATTTTGGGTTCATATTAATTAATGAGGAGTCGATATCTAGAAAGAACGTAGAGGACAAAATATAAGGGGATCGTATATGATGATTTCGGAATAAGATTATTATGGTCTTTACAACTTTTTGATACTATTTACAATTTTTGGCAGTTATTCAGTAGTCGTGGCTGCGGTACTGTACAGGAGGTTAAGGTTAAAGGATCACACCGACAACGCCGTGAACAAAGCATATTTAACAAATTTTATTATAATATCAAAAAAAATAAAGATAGCTTTGTTCAGAGGATAATATAATGTTTTATTATATTATCAATTATCAGAAATACAAGTGGTTTATGTACAATATCTAACAAGTTAATATGGTTGTATAGTATATAAAGGCTAGTGCTGCCGAAGCCAGGTGACATGCTGACGTGTATATGTCCCTGCTCCACCTGATGATGTCAGCCGTCACAAGACGCCTGTCCTCACGAACTGACTGCTGAACGACCTTTTGGAGCTGGCCCTAAAAACCTTGCCTCACGCTTAAATGCTCCGCGTAATCCCTTCGCAAGGCAGCCTTCAGCGTCTTTTCCAGAAGACCCCGCGATACAGGTGGAACGATTACACGCTCTCTACACCCAGACTCCGTGACGACACACAGCTCGTCCCTAACCCCGCCATGCACCCACTTCAGACAATGACCCATAGCAAGCCTCGTGGTGGTAGCCCGCGCCCGGCTCCAAAACGAGCGGATGTCCTCCCCATTACCGTTGTTGTCGCCCTCCAGACTTCCGGTGAGATACTCCGTGACCTGGTCCCTAATAGCTTTATACATAAGCAGTTTGTTGTCAATAGAGGTGGACGAATATCTGCCCATCAACCAGTGCAACCTTTTTACTAACAAGCCCACCTGTTTTCTTTTAGTTGTTATGTGTTTTTTCCACGTAAGACGTCTATCCAGATGTATTCCCAAGTATTTTGCATCATCTGATTGTGGCAGGACACAGCCATTCAGTGTCACAGGAGGGCAAGTTTGTCTACGCATTGTAAATGTGACATGCACCGACTTGGTTGTGTTGGCCCTAATTCTCCACCTTTTGAGCCAATACTCGAAGGAATCCAAACTTCTTTGCAGTATTTGTGAGGCTACTGTTGAGTCCTGATGTGATGCCATGACAACGGTGTCATCGGCAAATGTGGCCACAGTGACGTGTTGGGAGCTTGGAAGGTCCATGCGGCCCATCATCTGGATCATCACGTCGTACAGCTTATCTGACTGATTGGTCGGAGGAGCAGTTGCCTACGTATCATTAACGATGTTAGATTCTGGACGAGGTTTTGTAGATTGGGCATACGATAAGCCTGGTGTCGTTGTTTTGACGGGTGCAGTCGCAGGAGCTGATGGTCACTGTTGTTGTTTTGGTCGCAGTGTGGGAAATATCCTTTCCCTCACCTCCTTGTAAACTGTACACCCCTTGTAATTAGCCGGTGATTTCCACTGCACAACGCACACCTCGCCGGAGTCTCCAAAGATTTTGTGCACTGTGCAATCTGGTGCATTTGCCCACACTTCACGCAACGTGGCTGCTTACGCCAGAAGTTTTTAGTGTGCCCATATTCTTGACAACGTGGAATTGCGGAATTTCTTTTTTCTTAATTGGCGCCTCAAATGAAATGAGATGTTTCATGATGTATTTCACCTGGTAAATGTTTTTGTTATTATCCGCCTGCTGGAGCTCTACGGAAAACAAGGGAATTTTTTATTTTTGTCTCTGGTAGACCTGATGTTGTGGACTTTTTTTACAGTGAGTCCGAGCGCATCGATTTCCTCTTTAATTTCGTCAGTACTCGCTGAATGGTGCAAACCCCTTAGCACCACAGGGAATGGCCGCTCACTCTTCAATTGATAGGAGTGGCAAGGTATGTTCTTCTCCATGATCAGAGCACTGATTCCCATGTGGGCTTCGAGTGTGGTGGGTTGTACCTTCACCTGGTTCCTTCCTACCACCTTAAGCGTGTAGGACTGCTTGCAAACGGCATCTAGATCTTTCACCATTTTGTTTATATCGTCCACATCGGGGACAAAGAATGGCGGCGGTTTAGAAACAGAGACAGGCTTCGGTTTTGTAATCTGATCGGGTAAATCTCTAGCTTGAGATTCTTCTGTGTCATCCGGCAGGCTAGCTAAAACCGAGTACGGGTTAGTAATTTTGATATTGTGTGGATTTGGTACCTCTTTGTCCAGTTTCTTTGGAATAAAGTCCTGTCGATTAAAGTGAACTGCTTTTTAATTTCATCGATGATTTTGGAGATCCGGATGGAGTTGCGACTCCACAAGTGTTGGTCTTTAGTTAACCCTAAATATGACACCGGCTCGGCTAGGGATTGCTTTGCCCAACCGGTTGTTTCGCCGCTGCCACTCAGCCGGGTGTATCCTTCAGTAGTTGAGGTAGCACAAAATGATGCACAAAGCAGCCCGAAGGCGGTCTTTCCCCTGGGCAGTGTAGGGCATCCCACGAAGGCATCCGGACACCTCCTTTGGAGTGAAGGGTGCGGTCAAGGCCTCGGAAGACTATGCCCTCACCTGGGATCTGGCAATAGTCTCCTCCGCCCTGGCCCGTGATCTCCTCTAATGCCCTCTTCATTTTGAGGCGGTACAGTTGTTAGATGCAAGTGGCTTGGCCAGGTCCAGCCATGCAACTGTGACACTCTGGCTCAACCTTCGCGCGCTGCCCAGGATCGACTGCAGCACAAATTTGTGCTCGAAGCTGCGGGGCTCTCCGTTCATCACCATGATTCTGTTATAGAGCACCGTCAAGATGTCAATCATCTAAATCATAAGGATATTCCTCTTGGTGCTCTTGCAATTCGTTTTCGGGGTTGTCTTCAAACAAAGATTCGTTTTAATCTTCAAATTATTCATCGATCTACATATCCAATGATACAACAACATTTTCAACCATTTTAACTTCATTAAGTATAATTCTCCCAATTTTCAATTTATTATAGACAATAAAATATTTATATTTATATATTTGTATAAAATTATTTATACTGTAACTAAAAAATATAAAGAAATAATAAAAAGAAACATTAAAACATTTTTTATGCGAAGTACAAAGCACCCATTGATGAGTTAATGCAAATAATACAGCTAGTATTGACAGTAAAAATCTACATTGGTTGATTGCGTTGACAACAAAGTGCTCTTGTAACGACATTATGTAACCACAGGTCCAACGTCGATAAGACTGATACCAAATGTGGCTAAATGGGTTGGAAGAAATCATGGTGAAGTAACCTTCCACATAACACAGGCCCTGTCCGGACACGGTTGCTTTGGGAAGTACCTTCACTTTATAATGAAGCAGAGCGCCCCAAAATGCTAGTATTGCGAGGAGGACGACGACCCAGAGCACACCATCTTTATATGCCACAGCTGGACGGCTCTGAAGCACGAGGCTGAGGCAAAGATAGGAGAGACGCTGGAACCAGAGAACCTGGTCAACAACATGCTCAGAAGCGAAGACAATTGGAACATCATAGCTGGGTACATCACAGACATTATGAGCAGAAAGGAGCAAGATGAAAGAAAGGCTCAGCTCGAAGAACAGAGCGCAGTCTAGCTTCACGACAGATGACTAGCAAAGTGCGGAGCAGCATGCACGAAAAAACAGCATGGTCAGAAAGCCAATGGATAACTCCGGGTCCTGCATGCTTGTTTGAGGGGGGAGTGGTTTTAGTGCGTAGAAATCACACAGTACCACGGTTTCTGCTCCAGCCGTGGTCCCTCTTGAAGGTTTCCACTCCTCCGACAAAAAATAAAGCTCCAACGTCGATGAGATTTCTAGGTTCCGGAGATTTAAAATAAATGGGTACCACTTCTTTTTATAGTATAAAAAAGAAACTATATTTATACTAATAATAATAATGGCTGGGCTGGGCGATATATGACATCTCCCCGAAGTCTTCAACTATAAAAGAATACTATAAACTATGGTCCTCGACCGTCGGAACACAACTTTCTTCTATCTATTTTTATCTCTCTTCTTCTACATTTATTATACAAATATTAATATGTTAAATGTTGTAACATTACAACTAATATGGACCTATGGTATTCAACTATGACGATCTGTCATGCTTGGTAGTTCTAAACAAATGATAATATACACCAATAGGAAGACCAAAAGGAAGAGATGCCATAAACCAACTTTATATAACATCAGGTGGTAGATCAACTAAACCAACTTGAAGCATAGATAGGTTTCTATATTAAAAATAATAATATATATATATATCTTCACCATCAATAATTTCATAAAAACGTTTCAATCATAAAATAACAGATATTTCGTGTATATAATTGTATATGACAACATTGATGGTTTTCTTTGAATGTAATCTAAATATTAATTAATAATGTTGCGTCAGACAAAAATTATTAAAAAGCTAATCCAAATAAAAAAAATCCACTGTTCAGTTCAGATTTTTTTTCGGTTTTGTTAATATCTGTACACTTTCATTTCACCGGCTGCGTTTTTTAAGCTATGATTAAATGAGCGGAGTGAGAGAGAGAGAGAGAGAGAGAGAAAAAAAACAGCGTAGGCGGTTTATAAAATGATTTTCCCAGCATTTGCTCAAATTGCGAGACTCGTTTTATATTTCCAAATAGCGTTGATTTATGACGCCGACCGCAAGAAATTCTTGCTATACGATGAAAAAAACAGAGAATCCTGGAACGACGTTCGTCCCGGAATTTAAATAACTTATTATTTTGCATACATTATCCGAATTTTTGTCGGTGAAATTTCACGGACCATTAAATATTACGTAATTTACGATGTTAATTAAACGAATTGTTATGCAATTTTATTCTGCGTAGCCTCCCATTTTGGGGAATTCTCGCGGAACGTCGGCCGTGAAGTATTCGGTGGACGAAAATATTCCATTGGATAAAACGGTAAACATCTGAAAGCCAGCAAATAAAACATGGGCGTTTCTTTAAAATGGCGACATGTCCCGTTAAATGAAGGTGCGTTCAATTTTAATTTAAATTTCTGTGAGCCTCCGATAAGCCCAGAATTGTATCCGATTTGCATTTTTAGACCTTGTTTCGTGAACAATATATATATACATATTCTACTTTTTTTTCTCGCTCGGTGTTTGGGTGGATGTGCCGGGTATTGATCCAGCCTTCATCTCGTTCGCTCTTGTTCGTTGATTTATTTTAATGTGCCGATAATTGTCGTTTCGTTGGAAGTGCGTTTTGTACATTAAAACTGTTGACCAGGTATACATTGCATCCCTAATACGAAGCAAATGCAAAGAAAATTATAGTAAATTCAAATTATTTCCTTCACAAAAAACACATTTATTAGCCCGTTTTTTTATGAATTGTATTAAGTCTTTGTTCTATAATATTGTATTGCAAAATTAAATATATATTAATAGCACTTTGTAGCGGTTATTAATTTTCTCTTCTGTTAATATTAAATAGAAAAAAATAACTTTATTATAAAATAGTAACAGCAAGAAACTTGTTCAGACAATTTTAACAAAATATAAATGTCAGATTTAACAGTAATAATAATTATGTACAATCAGTACTGGAGTACATGCCCATTGACATGCTCCACGTATATGTCCCTGGTCCACCTGATGACATCAGACTTTATCAATTTACGTATCAGAAGGACATACATACTTCGCACACCAGCAGCACTCAGCACTGATACATTTACTGGGTCCCATGACCCAATGGCGCCAACCAGGTATGCATGCACATCCACACTGAAGCCAGCCTCCGGTATCTCTGTGACAAGCGGGGCGTATTTGTCCAATTTTGATCTTCTGCACCCCCAGAGGGTATCAGAACCATTTAGGTACGGGATGGCAATGTCTATAAGGATAATCCTCCTTCCCTCAGCGTCGGTGATCTGGATATCTGGGTGCAGTGCAGAGCGGACCACCTATTGCACCTGTTGACTTCAAACACTACTCCAGGTCTCTCGATGATGGCCATTGCCAAACGGTCTTGAACGGCGTTGTGACGTCGCTGCTGGACCTTGTAATGGTTCAGCAGATGTGACAGCATCTGCAGAACTTCCTACACTTCTTGTCGCAAACCCCAAACCACCAAGTCGCGTTTAGCGGTACGCAGTTCTGCATATCTTCTCACCATACAATTGAAAACCAGCGAATTTACATGGCCGGTTTGAACAACAGGCCACACTGACCTCTCCCACAACATCAAACATGAACTAAAGCTTTTCCGGATTAAATTAATTTTATTTATATGTAAATGTATTGGTTTAAATTTCACCAAATGTTATTAACCGACTTTATGTCTAAAATATTAGTAATTTATTATTTGTGCTTAGTGGTATCTGAAAGTTTATAATAATTATTGTAGTTTATATTGTCAATTACTTTCAATTTTACTTTGGTTCATTTGGTTGCCAGGCATGTCCTGAAATGGAAAACTCGTAAATCTTGAAATTTACACGGAAAATCTTGCTACTCGAAAGAGAAGGTACACATGAAATAGCTTTTAACTTTCCCCGGAATACTATCCTGAGGAAACCCTGTTTAAGAGTTTCGGTTGACCACAATAAAAATTCCCTGTAGACTTTTGTTTAGTAAATGATAAATGTACTCTTCTGTATACTTAAAATGTATTAGAAATTTTGTATTAGAAATATCTATTTCAAAGTTGGAACAACGGATTTTTGCATTAGTTATTAAAAAATCGATTTTAAAACCAATAAACTCAATTTATAAATATTCCTATACATTTTGTAATAACTTTCTTTATCATTTTTCATAAACAGTATATATTTGAATTAAGTAAATTTTATAAAAGTATATTATAATACAATCTTTGCAATGATTCATAAATATTTACTCAATGCAAACTTTACTCAAAGTTAAATTCTGTGTAGGCCGAACACAAAGCAAATGGTGGGTGGGATTTTTATTTAAAATTGATTTTGGGTTTTCTACAACATTATTTCAAAACTTTCATTTCTTTCCCAAACATATATGTTATAGAAACGAATTCGAATAATAATTTGCACGACTGTTTGTATTTTGAATATTTTTACTTATAGCTGTAACTCACATAGTGCGGCTTTCATTAATTCACTTTAGTTTTGAAAAATTATAAAATTAACTATATATTTTTACTGAGCTATTTTTTTAGTATATTAAGTATAACTATTAAATATTATTCATAAGTTTCAACTAAATCATATTAAAAGTACCAAACCTTACTTATAAAAAAAAACTATTTCTCTATGTACAAAAATAGGAAAATCGATTTGATGAAAATTGTGAAGCGGTTTTAACTGCTTTTTTCAAAATTTAATCTTCCCCACTGATTAAATTTTAATTGTGCATTTTATAATAAGGCTTGACCTAAAAATTAAGTTTCCTCCTTCGTATATGCAACTACTGTAATCCTATTACAACCATGCACATAGTTTCAAAATTAGAAATTGAAAAACTAAATGAATGAAAAGGAACATTTCATAATGTACACTTTATAAATTCATTAAATATGCACACTTTTTATAAAAGTTGTTAAAAAAACTATTAATTATCAGACATGGTTATTAAGAACTTATTAAATTCGTTAATTATTTGTAAATGTAATAAATAATTAAGTTTGATGATTTCAATTCAATTAGTAAAGACTTTTTTATTTTTATTTATTTTAACATCTTTATTGATCCAGGTTGGGCCAAAGGACCATCCCTTCTTTCTGCTTTAATAAATATATGTATTCCATCTTTTTTAATTAATTGTTATTAATATTAAAACGATTTATAAATAACTATAATATTTTTAAATTATTTTAATTACAAATAGCATAAAATCAATTGACACGGATAAATCGTACTTGAAGTGTTTCAGTTAAAAATAATTAAATGTATTAGATGACTATTTACTACGTATAATTATGTTCTTGTGATTAATTATATTTCATAAGAAATACATTGTGTACAAGTTGATATACTTTTGTTTCATTATCATTGCTGAAGCTTAAAAAAATGTATTACAAGGGTGACAGTGTTGTAAATTTTATGTGTTACATAATCATCGGGCTGAAATGAACATAATCTACAGATGAAGGTTGTGAACAGAAAATTAAATACTAGTTTTACGATTCGTGTGATTCCTGCCTCTATTACTCCATATGTGTATGTCGTATGCGCAAGTGAAAATTTAAGTTTATGTCACCGCACATAAAATCCGGCCGTATTATTTTATGAGCAACATTCTGATTCCTAAAATAGGAATATTGTTACACAAACCCGGATAAACAAATTTAATTTACCTTATAAAATGTAATTGCGTATATTTGTAATTTACTATTGACAATATAATAGGAACAATGTCTACAATATAATGTAAAAAATAAATAAACAATGTATAAATAACTGTTCACTAAATTTCTGGAAGATATATTTTTAATTTAAAACCTAAATCTAAAATTATTGATAATAGAAGTTTGTAATTAAAAAATGTTAATTATTTCATGATCATAGTTTTGAATCCCATAATACATGACACTGATAATTATATAATAACTTAATTTTTGATGCACTGGATTATAGGATGTACTTCAGATTTATGAGATGATTTTATTTGTATTTGAATGTCACCTTCAGACGCAATTATAATTTAACTTGTTTGTCTATGTAAAAATGTACTGCATTCTTATTAATATTTTGCATTGCATTTAGTGAACTTTAAATATGAAGCTAGAATCTATTTAGTTTAATAAATATATTGAAGTTATAAAGATTTTTAGTCATAACAAGAATTTAATTTTCTCGTCGCCTTTTTGTGAAATACCTTAGAATTCTGCTCCAAAACTCAACGTTAAGCTAAAGTCCAAAATAAAGACAAGATTACGCTACTTCCGATTCCTAATATACCATAGTTCTGAAATATCGGTATAATATAAAACATCCATGTATATATCCATCTGCCATTCAATCATCAACTATGGTTTCCCAATTCTCTCCCAAAGCCTAAACCCTGTGTTAAAAAATCTCCCCGTTCCACCCATCGTATCCACACCAGAATCTGCTATCTAAACAACACGCTCCATAACCCTCCGAATGACCTCCTAACTAAAATTGTTCCTCTCCTCGATAGATACCTCTCGTTCATTATAATATTCATGGACATGGACTTTAGTTAAATTATATTATATTATTATTTTTATTATTAATAATAAAAAATATAAACAAATTCAAATTATTAAATTTACCTTTAAATTATAAATTTGTATTCTTTGGGCAAAATTGGATCAATAAAAAAGTTTTATAATACACATAAATAATTATTTTTATTCTATCTTGAAATGTTTTGCTCAAATCCTGATTCTTTAATTCATTTTATGTATAGCGAAAATAATATTAAATTATTAGTAGTTAGAACATACCTACATTGATTGGTGAACCAAATCAAACTAACTACGCTGTGAATGCATCCATGAACGGAATATTTGGCACAGTAAACGGATTATCGGCTCACGTTGATTCTAATGGTTTAATTCTGTCGAGTTTCATAGCATAAATTAAAAGACCTCTATCATAAATAATACAAATATCAACTTTATTTCATAATGTCGTTCATAGCAATAATATTAATTATCATTGTATCCGCATAAATTCATCATATAAACTAGTTTTAATTTATGGGATATTTCAGTATTATATAATTGATATTCATTAATTCAAATATCTCTATAAATATTTCAAAATAACATATTATTAATTAAAAATTATAGAACAAATTGAATGTTTCAAATTAAAATTGTTATCTATTCAATATAGTTTTCATCAGTTAACCAAGAATTACAAAATCGAAAAATCCAACCAATTGGATTAAAGGAAACATATAATTGTTTTGTATTTTTTTTAATGATCTAAATATTAACATAACATTTACAACACTTAATTCAAATATTTAAAGACTATTTTTGAATAAAAGATATTGTTAAACAAAATTATGTAAGATCTAATTAATAAAATAAGGTTAGTTTACATTCGGATAAGCATACATTTATAGTTTATATCAATAGTAATGTACAATTGTTCAAGATGATTGTTTATTATTGATGGAATATGAAAAAAAGCACAACGTCTGTTGAGATTTATAAAATATATGACAATACAATTGCAAGTGCTAATTAAATTTGCTATTTTATGGACAAATACTTTATATATAGAAAGTATAAACATTTTGACTATTCTTTATCGCCATTCGTTCCAATAAATTTACGACACTTTGATGTGCTGTCATAAGAAATGTACGTGTTCGATTTACTTGCGCCAATCGTGGTCTGAATCGAATCCAAAAATATTGATTTACTACAAACGGAGTATTTGGAATTAAATTATTCACTGTTTTATTTTTGGTCTATATTTAGTTACATACACCAACTTTAAAGCTTTATTTAATACTCAAATAATATATAATTAAAAAGTATCAAAGAGAAAATCATATATTCAATAAAAATAATAGGATTACATTTGTTAAGCCTATTATGTATTTAATATTGCATCTTTAAAATAGTTTGCATTGATTACTAAAAATATATTAAACAATATATTTATGTATATAGGAGCATATATAAAAAATAATATAAGATCATTTTCATTGTATTACAAACAGTACAGTTTATTATTGTTCAAAGTTTTTTTTTATAAATATGTCAATAAATAATATAAAGAAATTTCTCATTGTGATGGAAATGTAGAAACTTCAAAAACTTAATTAGTTACTTACTAGATCATATTGATATAAGAATCATGATTATTAACATGAAATTATAAATTTGTAACATTACCAATTACATGTCAAATTGATAGAATATAAATTTATAAGTATAATGAATTGTAAATTCATTCCAAATTTGTATATCATTACAATCCATTCGAATATTTAGTAAATCACCAATCGTTGCAGACAGTTTTTTTTAGAACCATTGCCCATTGACAACTAGTCGTTGATGACTGTTAAAATCAAACGATCCTATTGTATTTTTGATCGGGAATCGACGACCAGGAATTGAACCCCGGCCGGTAAATGACTACTCAAGCTATCGGGCTTGTAAGTACGGTAAATATGAGATATAAATAAATATACATCATTCATAATTATTGTCGGAGATGAAGGCAACTCATAGCCGTATTGGTAGGGTTTTCCTGCAAACCTGAAAGTATAAGTCTGATCCCTGATACAATATACATTACTAACAGTTATCAACGGATTAGTTGTCAATGGGCAACGGTTCCAAACAAGTGTCTGCAACTATGTGTGAGTTGCTGAATGTCCGAATGGATAGATTGCAAATATCGTTGCATATCTGAATTAACGAACAAATACCCATATGAATGAACAATATCAGTCGGTCCAGTTAGAAGTTATGCATGGAATCTTCATATTTAATTTATATAAAAAATGTAAAAACATGACCTGAATGTCTGTATGATTTATTTTAAAGTTGACTCTATAATTACAAAGAGAAATTATGGTATTTTACATCTATTTATATGTACATATAAACGACGATTAAATTTATGTGATTAAGTAGACTAACGTATATTTGCTTCTCGTACAACAATTTATGAAAATTTGTTCCTATTCCTATTTGTATGTTCATATAAACGTCGAGTAAGGAAACTCTTTAATATAGGAATATGTGTGAAATTTTATGGTAGAATCTTTCAATGAATATAGATTTATTTGCCATATGAGAATTTATTAATTCATAAATTTCTGACCAACAAAATCTGTATATTCGTGTGGAAAGATCTGTTATCAATATTTCTTAAAAATAATTGATTTCTATTATTTAATAAATAGATATTATAATTGTTTGAATATCATTGGCTTTTATCTTTTGATCGAAAATTGTATAAGATAATTCAAAATCATTTACAGTATTTTGTTCTTTTGTATGAACATCAAGAATATTGATTCCAACAAGTATATATATGTTTGAAAAAAGTAGACACTTGCATTTATACGGAAATTATTTATTTATAATATTATTTATAATTTTAAAATAATATTGAAGCTTGCATAATTATGAAAATTATTTTAGAATATGGTAAATATTAGTTTATTATAGTAGATCACATTTTTTGTTTCATAATAAAGTATAAATAAGCCATGGAATAGAAAAACATTTATGTAAGTAGATTGAAACTATTATAAGAAAAATAGGTTTCCATTAACATAGTACTATTATTAAAAGAACCGTATTTCATTCAAGAAATGTTCTTATTGTTGCATGATATATATAGAATATGTATAGATATGGAACAAGTATTGAATTGGAATAAAATGATTGGTAGGCAGACATAAAGTATATGTGATTGAACCGGTTATGATTTATGGGGGACGATACAGTTGATCAATGTCTGTGGATTGTAAATACGTGTAAGAAGGTAAACGCCTGTCTGCCCTCTGGAGGATAATTTTTTTCCTGTATCTTCGTCGCAGATGGATGGTGCTCGATATAAACATGCGCGCGCGATATTATCGCAGCACCAGGCTCGTCCGCCTTTTCGGTAGATAGATAGATATACGACCAACAACAAATACACGAAGTCCAAAGAGACGCTGTTGTTTGCATAAGTGAACCATACATCATAATCTAGACTTATTGCACTGCATCCCAGATAAATTTTATACCACCAGCTACATTTCAACCTAGCATGATATACGGATAGACATATTATTGTTTTAACAAGCATTGTCACTGTGGTGCGGCCAAAGCCCATCTCATTTACTTGAAAACATTGTTCACTAAGGATTTATACAATCATGACATAATATTCAAATATTGTATGTTTGTGTTAAAGTTTTGAATAAATTAACTTAATAACTTCCCATAATCTGTTCATTTCCCATTTAAAGTTTATTACATTATTTCTATTATTTAAACTCATATGATCTTAAACGACATATAAAGCTTCGATCCTAGTTTAAACAGATCAGAACGTCCAGTTTAAACAGAACAGCATTAAACAAAATAATGTACAATTATAACAAATAGGTAACTTTAGCACTATGGCAAGAAATGATTGAATTAAAAAAGGATTTGGAATCTAAAATTATTTCTTACATAAGTAAATATAACAAATTTCTAAATTGCAAAGACATTTGAATAAAATATGTTACAATAATAAATATCACAGAATCAAAAATTATATTAAAGCTATTAATTATTTGAGGTCTTTATAATTAATTTATTATGAGATAAGATTATTTTTTTAATTAATTTTGTAACTGATATAAAAACTACTATTCAAAAATATGATAGAAAAAGAAGAAAATTTGTTAACACCTGATTTATAGCGATAGTGTACTGCGTTAAAATCAGTATTAATTAGTTAAAGATACTTTATTATATTTTCAATACAAACAACGATTAAATTTTGCAAGCTCCAACATATTAAATATTTGTTAGTTATATTGTTAATATATTACTTAATTTTGTAAATGTTATTGTTATTATCAAATATCTATTAAACATTATACAAGAATAAATTTAATCCATGAAAAATAATTCCTAATAGAATTTATACTATGCGAAGTAAGTAGAAAACGAGTATGTTAAATCGGAGTTCCCATGGAGTGCCCATGCTGGAACAGCACTAATAATAAAGAATAGTATCAAACACCATGCATTGCCCAACTTCCAGGAGGAGCACTTGCAGGCTACAAGC
>JAFMTC010000697.1:103925-120596 GCA_018845635.1 Nicrophorus orbicollis | reverse complement strand
TGATTCGAAATGAGTGAGCTGAGAGTATAATTATTATATCATTGAGGACTTATAGGGTGTGAAGGGAAGAAGGGAAGGAAAAAAAACACGGAGAGGAAAAAAGGAAAGAAATTGTATTTATTGCTTTTCCCCCACAAGAAAATCGCCGGAACTAATTGTATCCTCAATTGGCTTTCCTCCCCTAGATATTTATGGACCGTTCGGGATGGGAAAGCTAATAAGGATTCAAGGGTTTTCATTTTCAAAAGGAAATTAAATCCGCACGAACTAACGTGAATTGTAATTAGAAAAAAAAAGTGGAAGAATTTTAATTTATTTTAAAACCAATTACGTAACTTCTCTTCATTCAATGATTTACGATTCCCAGTAACCTCAAAACACGTAAAAAACAGTACACCGAAATGACAGAACACTGAATAAACGGAACATGTACTGAATACTGTATGTGTTTTTCAGGGAGGCAAACAACAAATAGAAAATGGTCAACCACAAAACGGCTATAAACCGTATGTTCTGTTCGATCATTTTTCTGTTTTCACATGATATTAGTTTTCTAGTCGTATTAATTTACACATAAAGTTGAATGACAAATAATTATAATTAATAAGTGAAATACAGATACAAACTTATTTATTTTTTGTGTGTGTAATTATTACATAATTAGGATAAACACTGCAACTATATAGTTTAATAGCTTTTTCAATACTTTGTTTGTTTTTTTGTAAAATTATTATATACTGTTATATCACTTTATTTCTCATCATCATTTTTTTTTGTAGAGGAAATGCTAAATCATTTATTTAATATTTTCCAATAAAAAATGTTATTGCTTTTTTTTGTTGGTAAATAATGGATGTGTATGAAAATGTTGATATGACGATTTTTAATACGAAAATCAATGTGTTTCATGAATATTCTATATTCATTATTTTTGTTATAACACTATTATACAGTTTAATATTTGGTTTATTGAAAAGGTGTGAATTTTATTTCAATATTAAATCTGCTATTAAACGGTGACAATTAATGGTATAGTTAACTTCCTAAATCAATATATCCATTGTCAACTGCATGACCATTAATATCTCTGTAATAACGTCAAGTGCAGAAGAGATATGAGACCCTTAGAATCGTAATCAAGTGGCATTTATCTAAAGATGAAGATGAAGCGGAAAAAATGGTTTCTATCGAGTAGTTTCATAAACTATATTGTCTCATGATTAATTGAGTATTAGTTAATTAATTGTTGAGATATTAATATTGATTTATTATAATAATTTAAAAAATAAGCAACAATAAGCAGATGTAAAAAGTTTTCAGGCAACTGAGAACAAGTAAATACAGAACACGAAAAATCAGAGCGTGTATGAACAGAATAGGAATCAGTAGGACAGGAAATGTCAGAACCAGTAAAATGGGAGAAGAGTAACAAAACAGAACAAAATAAAAGGCAAAGCATACAATAAAAATATGTAAACTATTGCATAGTGTGTTTATTTTTTTACAAATTTAATAATTTGTAGTACTTCTTTCTATTTTACGTTAAATTAAAGTATAAAATTATTTAAAAGAAAAAAAAATGTCTTACCTTCAAATTCGACTTTTTTCAGGTATTTCAGGAGTTCCGTTCCTTTTGTAGGTTTCATAGCGTCACACAATCCTGGTCTTCCGTTACAAAGTTCCAAGTGCATATCTCTATAAGTAAAAGAGACAAAACACATTGGAAAGTTTCAAGTACAAACATTTGATTTAGTAATTATTTCGTATAGACATTTATTTTGTCCTTTCAAAATCAAGTTTGTTGAGAAATTTACTTTAGTTATTTAACAATACCGCACTGAATGAAGCCATGTTATGTGAATTATTGCTATTTGGAAATTTCGACACATGTTTTAGACAATTTTGTTAGATTTTTTCTATAGTTTTTTTCCTCTGCATTTCACAACTTTTATTCATTTGGTACAAAATTTAGTATTTACGGCCTTTTTCCCTATTTTTTTTGTAAATACAAATAAGTATTTATTATATAATAGTATAAATAAGTAAACAAGATAGAACAAATTGGAAAGTTTCAAATACAAACATTTGCTTTAGTAATTATTTCGTATAGACATTTATTTTGTCCTTTAAAAATCAAGTTTGTTGTGAAATTTACTTTAATTATTTAATGAAACCGCACTGATTGAAGCCACATTCTGTGAATTATTCCTATTTGGAAATTTCGACACATTTCAGATAAATTTGTTCGATTTTTCTATAGTTTTTTTCCTATTCATTTAACAACTTTTATTCATTTAGTACAACATTTAGTATTTTCGACCTTTTTACCTATTTATTTATAAATACAAATAAGTATTTATTATATAATAGTATAAATAAGTAAACAAGATAGAACAAATTGGAAAGTTTCAAATACAAACATTTGATTTAGTAATTATTTCGTATAGACATTTATTTTGTCCTTTTAAAATCAAGTTTGTTGTGAAATTTATTTCACTTATTTAATGAAACCGCACTGATTGAAGCCATGTTATGTGAATTATTGCTATTTGGAAATTTTGACACATGTTTCAGACAATTTTGTTAGATTTTTGTATAGCTTTTTCCTATTCATTTAATAACTTTTATTCATTTACTACAAAATTTGGTATTTTCGCCATTTTTTCCCTATTTTTTTTGTAAATACATATAATTATTTATAATATAATAGTATAAATAAATAAAAGAAGACAAAGCAAATTGGAAAGTTTCAAATACAAACATTTGATGTAGTAATTATTTCGTATAGACATTTATATTTATTTTGTCCTTTTAAAATCAAGTTTGTTGTGAAATTTAATTTTGTTGTTTAATGAAACCGCACTGATTGAAGCCATGTTATGTGAATTATTGCTATTTGGAAATTTCGACACATGTTTAAGACAATTTTGTTAGATTTTTCTACAGTTTTTTCCTCTTCATTTAACAACTTTTATTCATTTAGTACAAAATTTGTTTTTTTCGCCATTTTTTCCCTATTTTTTTTTGTAAATACATATAAGTATTTATAATATAATAGTATAAATAAGTAAAAGAAGACAAAACAAATTGGAAAGTTTCAAATAAAACATTTGATTTAGTAATTATTTCGTGTAGACATTTATTTTGTCCTTTTAAAAACAAGTTTGTTGTGAAATTTACTTCACTTATTTAACAAAACCGTACTAATTGAAGCCACACTATGTGAATTATTGATATTTAGAAATTTTGACACATGTTTCAGACAATTTTGTTAGATTTTTCTATAGTTTTTTTCCTATTCATTTAACAATTTCTATTTAGTAGAAAATTTAGTATTTCACCCCCTTTTCGCCATTTTTTTTTGTAAATATACTTAATTTTATGATTAAATCCATATTTATAGCTAAATATTTCATAAATACTAAAAGTTTTATTTATATTGAAATGTATATGGATAATAAATAATGAAAATAATAAAAAAAACAATACTCATTATCTTACAAACCCTTCCTAATATCATCATTCATGGAATTGTCCAGCACACGCACGCATATACTAATTCAAAATTTCGGTCGGACCCACAAAAGGTCAAACCCTTTCCTGTTCCTGTGATCGTACTGGATTCTCCCCATTCATAAATATCCAACTAATTTTATAATTTAATTCATGTTCAAAAAAAAAAACACAGACCAACATTTGTATAAATAAAAAATGCGTTCTGGTTTCTGTACAACTCTTCTAAATATTTATTACTTTTCCATGAGAATCAATAAATAAAATGACATTAGAAAATAGAAAAATATATAAATAACTATTTGACTTTAAAATTAGAGAAATATAGACTTTTATAATTGAATTCTATATTGCTTTTCGTGTATTTCTGCTCAATATTTATTGATTTGTTAATGAGATTCTATTAATTAAATTGAAAATTTAAGAAGAAATCTTAAAAACAATAACTATAAATAGTAATTCTTTATATAATAATCATTATTTGGTTAAAAATTGAGAGAAATATTGATTTGATAATGAAATTTATTGAAACTTTCAATTGCTTTTCGTGTATTTCATCTTTATATTTATTAGTTCTTAATGAAATTCTATGAAAATAATAAAATAACCATTGAAAAAAGGAATTAAAGAAATAATAATTATTTACATAAAATCATTATTTGACTGTAAAATTAATATCTAAATATTGACTTTTTAATATATATAACTGTAATTCTTTCAACATTGTTGAAAAAAGTCCATAAGAAATAGACAAAATTTAATCAATAAGTTTCTTAAACATCGATGAAGAAGATGTTAGATTTTATTTTGAATGCAGAAAATGTTGTTCTTTTGGTGAAATACCTAGTATAATCTTGTTTTGAACGAAGACTTTCATAACTTTTCAGATAATTTAGGCGAGATATTATTGATTATCATATAAATGAACGAAGACTGAAGATCTTTACTTGAGACAAAAATTTGCTGTAGTAAAATTACTACCCCAAATATGATTTATAATTGGAATTCTGAAAATTTTCGATAACTTTGTTGAAAAAAGTCCAAAGGAAATATACGAAATTATGGCTTGAAGTTAATTTATCTACAGGGTACAATCAATAAGTTTCTCAAATATCGATGAAGAAGATGTTAGATTTTATTTTGATTGTAGAAAATGTTGTTCTTTTGGTGAAATATTTGGTATAATCTTGTTATGAACAAAGACTTTCATAACTTTTCAGATAGTTTAAGACAAGATATTATTGAGTATCATGTAAATGAACGAAGACTGAAGATTTTTACTTCAGACAAAAATTTGCTGTAGTAAAATTACTACCCCAAATATGATTTATAATTGGAATTCTAGAATTTTTCGATAACTTTGTTGAAAAAAGAAATATACGAAATTATGGCTTGAAGTTAATTTATCAACATGGTTCAATCAATAAGTTTCTCAAATTTCGATGAAGAAGATGTTATATTTTATTTTGATTGCAGAAAATGTTGTTCTTTTGGTGAAATATTTGGTATAATCTTGTTATGAACGATGAACTTTCATAACTTTTCAGATAATTTAGGCAAGATATTATTGATTATCATGTAAATGAACGAAGACTGAAGATCTTTACTTCAGGCAAAAATTTGCTGTAGTAAAATAACTACCCCAAATATGATTTATAATTGGAATTCTGGAAATTTTCGATAACTTTGTTGAAAAAAGTCCAGAAGAAATATACGAAATTATGGCTTGAAGTTAATTTATCTACATGGTTCAATCAATAAGTTTTTCAAATATCGATGAAGAAGATGTTAGATTTTATTTTGAATGCAGAAAATGATGTTTTTTGGTGAAATATTTGGTATAATCTTGTTATGAACGAAAACTTTCATAACTTTTCAGATAATTTAAGGCAAGATATTATTGATTATCATATAAATGAACTAAGACTGAAGATCTTTACTTCAGACAAAAAATTGCTGTAGTAAAATAACTACCCCAAATATGATTTATAATTGGAATTCTGGATTTTTTCTACAACTTTGTTGAAAAAAGTCCAGAAGAAATTATACCTTGAACTTAATATATCTATATGGTTCAATCAATAAGTTTATCAAATATTGATGAAGAAGATGTTAGCTTTTATTTTGATTGCAGAAAATGTTGTTCTTTTGGTGAAATATTTAGTATAATCTTGTTATGAACGAAGACTTTCATAACTTTTCAGATAATTTAGGCAAGATATTATTGATTATCATATAAATGAACGAAGATCTTTACTTTAGACAAAAATTTGCTGTAATAAAATTACTACCCTAAATATGATTTATAATTGGAATTCTGGAATTTTTCGATAGCTTTGTTCAAAAAAGTCCAAAAGAAATATACGAAATTATGGCTTGAAGTTAATTTATCTACAAGGTTCAATCAATAAGTTTCTCAAATATCGATGAAAAGGATGTTAGATTTTATTTTGAATGCAGACAATGTTGTTCTTTTGGTGAAATATTTGGTATAATCTTATTAGAAGACTTTCATAACTTTTCAGATAATGTAGATACAATATTATTGATGATCATGTAAATGAAGATCTTTACTTCAGGCAAAAAATTTCTGTAGTAAACTTACTACCCCAAATATGATTTATAATAATGAATACATTAGTCACCAATAAGTCTAAGAACTAAGTTTTTTCTAAATAAGTTTTTCTAGGAAATGATTTATAAAATTATGATAACATATATATGGAATAATGTATTGATCTTTAGCGATAAATAATTCAATCAGCTTTCAACATGTTCGTTCATCTTCATCCGTTATTTAATCCCTTAATTCCTCTGTCCTCAGTTGTAATGTCAATTAAAACGGATGTCTGTAAATTGCTCGATCTACTGAAAAAAAAGGAACAAGTTGGAAGACGAGAGACTGCTGGAGGGGGACCGAATCCTACTGGGAGGATGAGGATGCTGCATCTCCAGATCCGAGGAGTTTGTAGTATATAGATATATACCAGGCGATGCATTTCTTCAAGGAAGTTCGCTCTAAACATCTCGCTGATAGCATTCATGAGCAAGTGGTCTATCTAATTTAAACTTTAATTACCTATCAGCGAGTAGCGAGAGCATGTCCAGATGTTCCCTGATTGGGAAATCCAACCGATAATTTATTATCGCCTAATAGAAACTTGATAGCCCCATCGAACCCTTTCGAAACCCTTCCACATCCACTCCCTTTCCTTTTCCCACTCATTCTCGCTCTCATATACACATACATCCGTGCATTATCACGCAATTTCCCTCTATTTTCGGTAGGCCCTTTCGCGCACGCACCGGAAATATTAATTGAATTAATTGTTTCTCGACGATTGCCGATGATTTACTGTACCTAATTGCGTATCCGAAGGCCATCACGGCATCGGATACGAACTGCAATTGGTTCTCGAACACCGTGTTCTGCTTGGTCAGCTTCTCTGTTCCGGTGCAGAGTTTCGTGTACTTCTGGTTGTACGGAGTTCGGGAACTGTTCGGGTATCTGCATTGGAAATGATGCTCCCAAAATTCTGCAAAAAAAAAATATCATTATAAGTCATTATTGTTACAGTAATACAATTGAATATAATACGAATTAGTACGTATTCTTTTTAAAGAAAAATGTAAACAAAATTATGCAAAAAAAAATCATTATTGCTAATGACTTATAATAGAATAAATAACTAAAATAAGACAAAATATATTGGAAAGTTTCAAATACAAACATTTGATTCAGTAATTATTTCGCATAGACATGTATTTTGTCCTTTCAAAATCAAGTTTGTTGTGAAATTTACTTTAATTATTTAATGAAACTGCACTGATTGAAGCCATATTATGTGAACTATTGCTATTTGGAAATTTCGACACATGTTTCAGACAATTTTGCTCCCAAAATTCTACAAAAAAAATATCATTATAAGTCATTATTATTACAGTAATACAATTGAATATAATACGAATTAGTACGAGTTCTTTTTAAAGGAAAATGCAAACAAAATTATGCAAAAAAATCATTATTGTTAATGACTTATAATAGAATAAATAACTAAAATAAGACAAAATATATTGGAAAGTTTCAAATACAAACATTTGATTTAGTAATTATTTCGCATAGACATTTATTTTGTCCCTTTAAAATCAAGTTTGTTGTGAAATTTACTTTAATTATTTAATGAAACCGCACTGATTGAAGCCATATTATGTGAATTATTGCTATTTGGAAATTTCGACACATGTTTAAGACAATTTTGTTAGATTTTTCTATAGTTTTTTTTCTATTCATTTAACAACTTTTATTCATTTAGTACAAAATTTGGTATTTTCGCCATTTGTTCCCTTTTTTTTGTAAATACATATAAGTATTTATAATATAATAATATAAATAAATAAAAGAAGACAAAGCAAATTGGAAAGTTTCAAATACAAACATTTGATTTAGTAATTATTTCGTATAGACATTTATATATATATTTTGTCCTTTTAAAATCAAGTTTGTTGTGAAATTTACTTTAATTATTTAACGAAACTGCACTGATTGAAGCCATATTATGTGAATTATTGCTATTTGGAAATTTCGACACATGTTTAAGACAATTTTGTTAGATTTTTCTATAGTTTTTTTTCTATTCATTTAACAACTTTTATTCATTTAGTACAAAATTTGGTATTTTCGCCATTTGTTCCCTTTTTTTTGTAAATACATATAAGTATTTATAATATAATAGTATAAATAAATAAAAGAAGACAAAGCAAATTGGAAAGTTTCAAATACAAACATTTGATTTAGTAATTATTTCGCATAGACATTTATTTTCTCCTTTCAAATTCAAGGTTGTTGTGAAATTTACTTTAATTATTTAACGAAACCGCACTGAATGAAGCCATGTTATGTGAATGATTGCTATTTGGAAATTTCGACACATGTTTCAGACAATTTTGCTCCCAAAATTCTGCAAAAAAATATCATTATTAGTCATTATTATTACAGTAATACAATTGAATATAATACGAATTAGTACGAGTTCTTTTTAAAGAAAAAAGTAAACAAAATTCTGCAAAAAAAAATTACTAAAGTCATTATTATTACAGTAATACATTACGATTTAATACGAGTTTTTTTTTAAGAAACATGTAAAATTCTTACAAAATGTATTCATATTTTTAGTTAAGATTAAAAGTATATATTAAAACGATTTATACTTTAAATAAATTAATAAAATTCATATAATTATTATGATACACATCCAATATTGTGCGTTTTTCCATTCAAAAATTATTTTTTTTCAATTTTTTAAACAATACATTCTTATTGATTCACATCACTTTATATAATTAACATTATTGTTATATAATATAGAAATTTCATTTAAGTGTACACATCTAATACTAATTGGTACGTTATTTATTTTCGTTTTATAGTCAGGGTGTACGAGTACGTAAAACAAGTTGCTGCCTTTGATATTCCCTAAATTGAGGTCGACTTTGATGTACTTTTAACGTGTATATTTTGGCGCACATTTAAATCAAATTAACTTCATTCTGTTTTAACTATGTTCATTATCTCAATTCGTTTGTATTATCTTATATCATTAAACTTACAGATTGTAACCTTAATAATAAATATTTATCGTTAATTAGAAACTAATTAGTTTCAAAATAATTGTATGAAAAAAAGTATATTTTCGATATTTGGAATAGTAATTAGTTTTTTTCTTTTACTATTCACAAACATGCAATTGAAATGTGATTTTTTTTATTACATTTTTCTGCCTTAATTAAAATATTATTAAATTGATTGTATAATTCTGATATGTATAAGTTTTTTTTGTATATTCATTAACTTTCACGTATAAATAATTTATCAAGAAAAAAACTAATAATTTTTCAAAATTATTATATTAACAAAATAAAGCTGTGAAGTTATCTAATATTAGTTATAGAAAATTTCATTTCAAGTTTAAGTTTTCAATTTTTTAGTAAATATTTAGTATTTTTACATAAGAATACAAAAATTCTCTTTCATAAATTGTAACGTGGTAAATTTGGAATATAGTAGGATCTGTTACAAAAAGTTGAAGTTAATTGCACGTGTTATTACATATAGTACTGCTGCGTTCATACTATGATTTACATAGAAATGTTCTATTTTTCTTAAATAAGAAATAAATTATTACATTTTTTTCCAGATATATAACAAATATGAACTATGAAATAGTCTTTTAAACTTTATATTACTTGTATTTGTTATATAATGAATGTAATTAATTACATAATAATAACATATATTACAACAATAACTAAATAAACTCATTACAATAGTAATAAAGAAATACATAGAAAATAAAAATATATAATGCAAATTCTGCAAAGGGCTGCATATTATAGGTCTTCCTACCCTTAATTACTTATTATTACGTAAATTATATGTATAATTATTGTATTTAAAAAAAATATGATTAATTTATGTTATTGATAACATAATACAATTTTGTGTTTCATATAGCAAAAATTATTTATTATTATATAACATCTATTATTCACTTTGTTTTTCAGGAATCTCGGAAACTACAATTCACTTTTTATCGCTCCTAGTAACTAGCAATAAGTTACAGAACGTCCACCTCTTATCCGACTTTTATGCATATAATTTCTGTCTCGTGTTGCAGCTGAATTTGCATTCAACTGTACGTGCATCTGCTGTTTGATTTACGTATTGAATTCGAGTAACAAACGATTCCCTGAAAACTCAGAACAAGTAACAAACAGAGCAGACAAGTACAGAACATTGAACAGGTACTAAAAACATAATACAGGAACTAATTGAGGACAGAAAGAAGCATTTTTTTCGAAGAGACGATCAATAATAATCATAATAAAAAGAATAGTTGTTCTGTTGTGTCACTGTTCTATATTATATATGTTTTTAGTTTTCCGGTCATCGAAACAATCATAAAAGACGAGTGTCTATACAACGTGTGTTCTGTTTTATCACAATTCGGTAGATTACTTGTTCTTAGTTTTCACGTCACCGTACAAAGAAACATACAAAACAGACGAATAAATAACTATTCGCAAATTTAAATACGAAATTTCTATCAAACATTACGTAACAAACAGTTAACAAAAATATGAGTAAAAAATCGTGCAAATTTTAAACTTCTGTTCTGTTTTATCATTGTTCTATATTATGCTTGTTTTTAGCTTTCTAGTCACCGTAAAAATCATAAAAAAAAACATATAAAAAAGATGTATAAATAAAAAAGACG
The DNA here is from genome assembly GCA_018845635.1 of Nicrophorus orbicollis. Classification (NCBI taxonomy): domain Eukaryota; kingdom Metazoa; phylum Arthropoda; class Insecta; order Coleoptera; family Silphidae; genus Nicrophorus; species Nicrophorus orbicollis. Next base: position 109,809 of record JAFMTC010000697.1, on the reverse strand, counting down.
TATAAATAAAAAATTCACAAATTTCAATACGAAATTTCCATGAAACATTATATGTAACAAACAGTTTGAAATAAAAAATAAGTAAATAATTGTGCAAATTTTAAACTGCTGTTCTGTTTTATCACTAATCCATATTATACTTGTTTTAAGTTTTCCGGTCAACGTAAAAATAATAAAATACGAGTGTCTATACAACGTATGTTCTGTTTTATCACAATTCGGTCGATTACATGTTCTTAGTTTTTCGGTGAACGTAAAAAATATATAAAAAAGACGAATAAATAAAGAATTTGCAAAATGCAATACAAAATTTCCATCACACATTACGTAACAAACGGTTAAAAAAAGATGAGTAATTAATTGTACAAATTTTAAACTGCTGTTCTGTTTTATCATTATTCTATACTATACTTGTTTTTAGTTTTCTGGTCACCGTAACAATTATAAAAGACGAGTGGTTATACAACGCTTGTTCTGTTTTATCACTAATTGGTCGATTCCTGTTCTTAGTTTTCCGGTAACCGTACAAAAAACATACAAAAAAGACGTATAAACAAATAATTCGCAAATTTAGATACTAAATTTCCATCAAATATTACGTAACAAACAGTTAAAAAAAGAATAGTAAATAATTGTGCAAATTTTAAACTACTGTTCTGTTTTATCACTATTCCATATTCTACTTGTTTTTAGTTTTCTGGTCACCATAAGAATCATTAGAGATGAGTGGTTATACAACGCATGTTCTGTTTTATCATCATTCGGTCGATTACTTGTTATTAATTTTCTGGTCACCGTAAAAAAACATACAAAAAAGATGAATAAATAAAGAATTTGCAAATTTCGATACAAAATTTCCATCAAACATTACGTAACAAACAGTTTAAAATAGAAGAGTGAATAATTGTGCAGCTTTTAAACGGCTGTTCTGTTTTATCACTATTCTATATTATACTTGTTTTTAGTTTGCTGGTCACCCTAACAATCATAAAAGACGAGTGGTTATACAACGCTTGTGCTGTTTTATCACTAATTGGTCGATTCCTGTTCTTAGTTTTCCGCTGACCGTATAAAAAATATAAAAAAAGATGAATAAACAAAGAACTCGCAAATTTCAATACACAATTTCCATCAAACATTACGTAACAAACAGTTTAAAAAAACAAGAGTAAATAATTGTGCAACTTTTAAACGGCTGTTCTGTTTTATCACTATTCTATATTATACTCGTTTTTAGTTTTCTGGTCACCCTAACAATCATAAAAGACGAGTGGTTATACAACGCTTGTTCTGTTTTATCACTAATTGGTCGATTCCTGTTCTTAGTTTTCCGGTGACCGTTCAAAAAACATACAAAAAAGATGAATAAATAAAGAATTCGCAAATTTCAATACGAAATTTCCATCAAACATTACGTAGCAAATAGTTTAAAAAAAGAAGAGTGAATAATTGTGCAGCTTTTAAACGGCTGTTCTGTTTTATCACTATTCTATATTATACTTGTTTTTAGTTTTCTGGTCACCGTAATAATCATAAAAGACGAGTGCTTATACAACGCTTGTTCTATTTTATCACTAATTGGCCGATTCCACTTCTTAGTTTTCCGCTGACCGTACAAAAAACATACAAAAAAGATGAATAAATAAAGAATTCTCAAATTTCAATACGAAATTTCCATCAAACAGTACGTAACAGACAGTTAAAAAATATGAGTAAATAATCGTGCAAATTTTAAACTGCTGTTCTGTTTTTTCACTATTCTATATTATACTTGTTTTTAGTTTTCTGATCACCGTAAAAATCATAAAAGACGAATGTCTATACAACGTATGTTCTGTTTTATCACAATTCGGTCTATTACTTGTTATTATTTTTCTGGTCACCGTAAAAAACATACAAAAAAAGACGAATAAATAATTCGAATACTAAATTTCCATCAAACATTAAATAACAAACAGCATAAAAATATGTGTAAATAATCGTGCAAATTTTAATACGCAATTTCGATGCGTACAGTGATCGAACGGAAATTGTTATTTATTATTGTTGTCGTCCGTGCGGACGTTTTTCTATTCACAAAAAATATATGAAATGACAATTCGGATGTTGCACCACGTAAATGTGAAAATGTTAAACGAAATTATATCGAATTGACGTTTGTATTAAAAAGCGCGTCCAATCAACGGATTTTATTATTTGTCAAACGTTTATCAAATTCGAAATCGTTGAAGTTTCATTAACAAATATATATGTGTATACAGTTTTGCATTTGGGAATTCACTAAATTCGTTATATTATTTAATTAAAACGTGTAATAATTGGGTTTTCATTCATTGATTCAATGCAGTTTTCATGTAATAATGAAAATAACTTAATTTAATAAAACAATTAAAAAACAAAAGTGGGAATTTTTCTTTAAAAAAAATGTAACCTTTTAGTACATAATTTATACACAATAACCGTTCAAATCTATAGCTTTATAATAAATTTATTTTAATTAGAAATATATTGAAAATCTTCAAGTATTAAAGAAATGTTCTTTGTTGAAATCCAATTGGTAATTAATTACGAATTAATTATCAGCTTATAAATAATAAAGACAATAAACTGAACTAACGTCTTAAATTCATCAATTAAATTATAACTTCAGATGAAGATAAGTTTTTCAATATATAAAACAATAAATTAAGTAAAAGTTATTATAATAAGCAGTGGTTTTATAAAGGTTAAAGTATTAAGAAAATGGAAAAATAAGGAAATGATCGATGCGTAATAATACTGTATAATACTTATAAAAGTCGAAAATCGTATATACTTATATACGTATCATTACGTGTATATACAAGAAGTAACGTAATAATAAGTGGAGTTCAAATACCATTAGCCTAGAATAATAATCCCACAAATAGTTTGATCTATTTAGATTGTTGGACAATTGTTACGATATGCTTCATTGTACTGATATTTCGATTGATTTCACGTTAGTCTCCTCATTCATAAAACTGTGTAATAATATAAATTACGTAAGTCATTTATCATCGATTACGTCGTTCTATTTTATTAGTTTTTTGATGATATTTCAGTTAGTTTTCATGGTATTTAAGTAGTTTTATGTAATAAGTTTACATAACTTTTGTTGTATTCAATATACAAATGTTATCCTGTTTGTTGGTTTGACTTAAGTAAGTATTTACTTAACTTTTATTGTTTTGAAACTATAATTAAAACCATGTTTTTTTTATATGACATAAGTATTTTTCTTGGTATGACTTACGTAAGGGTTAATAAGTTTTGTTGTATTGCATCTACAACTAGAAAAGTATTTGTTGGTATGACTTAAGTAAGTGTTTACATAACTTTCATTCTCATGAATTTACAATAAAAAATCATATTTGTTGGTATGACTTAAGTAAGTGTTTACATAACTTTCATTCTCTTGAATTTACAATAAAAAAATCATGTTTCTTGGTATGACTTAAGTAAGTGCTTACATAACTTTCATTGTTTTGAATTTACAATTAAAATCATGTTTGTTGCTATGACTTAAGTAATTGTTTACATAACTTTCAATGTATTGAATCTACAACTTAAACCACGTTTTTGATATGACTTAAGTAAGTATTTACATAAGTTTTGTTGTATTAAATCTAGAACAGAAAACTTATTTGTTGTTCTGATTTAAGAAAGTATTTCAGTAACTTAATATGTCTAGAATTTATAACTAAAACCATGTTTTTGGTATGACTTAAGTAAGTGTTTATATAAGTTTTCTTGTATTGAATCTACAACTGAAAACGCGTTTGTTGTCTTAACTTAAGTAAGTATTTATGTAACTTTATACATCTAGAATTTACAAGTACAACCATATTTTTGGTATGACTTAAGTGTTTACATAATTTTATATTACTGGAATCTTTAACTAAAACCATGTTTGTTTCTATGACTTAAAGTAAGTGTTCAAATAACCTTTATTGTCTTGAATCTACAACTAAACCTATGTTGTTGGTATTACTTTTGAACATTCATTCATAAAGTTAATTCAAATTAAAATCAATTGATACTAAAGAAAGTTTTAAATTAATACTTTAGAAATTGTATAAGTTTGACAATTCAGTATTTGAAAGTTGAAATTTCTTCAAATTATTACATTCAATAAAAATGGGAAAATTACATCAAATTTTCTAAATATTCATACGACTGATGAAAACTTTCAGTGACCTAAATTGTTCGGTTATACTACTGTAATATAATTTTCAATCCGACGACTTTTCATATTCCTCTCATATAAGTTTCTTCTTGAGAAATTGGATTGTAGCTTCATGTACAATCATAACCCTTACACTTGTAATAAATTCTAAATTCAAATATTTATTCAGAACAATTTCTTTAATTGAGAAACTGATAAATACAAAAATTCTATTAGAAAAAAGTAAATGAAATATGAATGGACTCTAAACAAATTATTTAATTCTATTGTAAAGAATTATGATTTTTAATATTAATTCTATAGAAAATGCATGAATTCCATTGTATTTGAAAATGTTGAAGAATTTCCTTTTCATTAAAAAAATAATCCATTTTATTTAATTACGGCTCACAGCAAACAACAAAGGCATTTCATTTTCCAATTTAAAAGATGCACCGCGTTCATGAAATTAATTAGAGCCACGAGATGGCGAGAATAAAAGGATTATTAAATAGAGTGAGTGCTGATGTCCTTGCATGTTCGCGTCTTGTATATTGTATAGTTTTTCTTTTCTTCTTCCACTCTTCTCTCCTTATTTTTATTTTCCTATCCTCGGGAAATCCTCTTCTTCCATCCTTGGGAAAATTTCGTCTTACGCCTTTTTATTGAGATTGGGTTTTTATCTCCCATCGTTTTTCTCCCCCCCAACACACGTGGCTTTTCCGTGCGCAAGGGTTGAAATTAGTTTCATGATGCAAGTTCGGATATTGTTTAGTGTTTTCGAAGGAGCTGATACATCTACCGGATTTTACATAACAAATGTTGCCGCAATTGAATGGGGGATTGATGTTGAAGAATTTTCCCCGTTTGCGTTCAATCAAATAAAGTGATTGAAGGTATTGATTTTCTTTTAATATTAATTCACGAAAATAAGGGTATCATGAAATATTATGATATTTATAGGTTTAGTACGTACAGGGCAACCTCGGTTAATAAATATGAATCAAAATATAGGAAAAAAATCGGTTCTCGAACAAAATACCAAATATCATATGACTCGGTTGGAGATTTAAATTTATAATGTATACAAGTAAGTAATAGTTTGTCAAAAATAAATGCCAATTAAAGTAATAAATCCTCGGTTCCCAAACATAATATCAGTTCATCTGGAGACAAACTTGTGATGTAAACAAGTAATAGTTTCTCAAAAATAAATACTAATTAAAGTAATAAATCCTCGGTTCTCGAACATCAATCGGTTCACATGAAGACAAACAAATTAATCTGTTTTCGAAGACAAATTGTAAATATCAAAGCTTCGGTTCCAGAACATAATATCAGTTCATCTAGAGACAAACTTATAATATATACAAGTAAGTAGTAGTCTATCAAAAGTAAATACAAGTTAAAGTAATAAATCCTCGGTTCTCGAACATCATATCAGTTCACTCAAAGACAAACAAATTAATCTGTTTTCAAACAGAAATTGTAAATATCAAAGCTTCGGTTTCCGAACATAATGTCACTCCATCTAGAGACAAACTTATGATGTAAACAAGTAATAGTTTCTCAAAAATAAATACTAATTAAAGTAATAAATCCTCGGATTCCGAACATCATATCAGTTCACATGAAGACAAACTAATTAATACGTTCTCGAACACAAATTGTAAATATCAAAGCTTCGGTTTCCGAAAA
>JAFMTC010000697.1:48224-60892 GCA_018845635.1 Nicrophorus orbicollis | reverse complement strand
ATTCCAGTAATCCATTTAACTTAAGTGCACAATTTATATTGTTTTCAACTTTACCTCCAACTGCGCACCGGAAGTTCTTGATTACGTACATTAGTCTTGTAACCCTACCCTAAGGTATCTAGAAAAAAGGTCAGGGATTAAGTTTTTTTTTATCACGAGAATTTAATCTTTCTGTCCAACGACATGTGTTACCCATTGATAACTTATTCAATTAAAGTATAATTATACTTATGTAACAAATCCTGAAACTATATTTTTTTTTATTGAAAAAATTGATAGTCATTAGTTATTTCCATATTACAAAATAATTTAGGGCAGAAAGATCTATGGTCTATACCCATTTCAAGCAATAGCTTTCTTTATATTTATTTAGTTTACATGTTTCTTGTAGTTGTTATTGCAATAAATGTTGCTATTATTATCAAAACAACTTGTTATGTAACAAACATTAAAACTCAAAATTTTTAAGGAAAACATTACATTTTTGATATGAAACAACTTTTTTTTTTAACTTTAACTAAAATTATGAAGATATTTGCATCATTGAAAGGACCATTCATCATATAGACTTAAATTTTAAAACGTTATCCTTACGTAAAATAGATGTCCTTGAACCTGGCTATTACATTATGAGACATAATTTTCCGGTAGGAAAACTTTACACGTTCCAAAACTTTGTACGGACTAAAAAAACCTAATTATATTTTTCTTAGTCTCTTGGTAATTTTATTTCTTTTACTAACTTTCAATTATTATTTCATGTTTTTTCTGCCTTTGAATTATTTAAATACAAATATTCCTCTCTTGAAATTATTTCGTATAATATTTTTCTCATTTCAAGTTTTCAAATAACTTTTGTTTCCCCAGAATGAGCTAATTCAGATGATTTTTTCCCCTTGCAATTATTTCGCATAGTTTTTTGTTTCGCATTTCAAGTTATTATAAAACTTTTGTTTCAGTGAAATTAGTTAATTATGATGAGAAAATCTCATTGTAAATTATTGTTATTTAATTTAATGCAACAACTACATGAAAAAATAGAAACTAAAATGTTGCAAATACAGAGAAAAGAAAACACAATTATTGCAATTGCTGCAAAGGGCTGCAGACCGTAGGTCTTTCTGCCCTTTTCAAATTATTATATAACTTTTGTTGGGCTAATTTAGTTAATTTAAACGATGTATGGAAGTGCACTTGTTACGTTCGAATTTTATGCCGTTGGGCGGCGTAGGATTTTACGTTTTCGCTCTAATTTCCGTTTAAACTAGACGCATAAAACTAACCGAAACAAATAAAGCCGCACTCGTAAAGCACGAACTGTTCAAGTGCAACTTTTATAGTTCTCTTTTCACCTTTTCTTTAAACCAATTTTCACTTTTCAAATTCTATAAAAACAAACTATTACAATAAGAGTAAATAAACCCTTTGTTTAACTCATATTCTTCAAAAATTGCAAGAGATTTATCATGAAAAACTTATAAATATAATAGGAAATACAGAATGGAAAAGTTTTTCAATCAATATTTTACTCTTAAATTTAGAAAAAATATTGAAATAATTAGAAGTAATTCTTGAAATGATCTTTAGATGTTTATATTTTGATAAATAAAGATTAAATGTTGATAAATTTAAGAAAAATATTTGAATTTAAACAAAATATTCAAATAATAGAATATGTAGTAAATATATTATATTTTTTTGTTGCATTAAAGACTAATTTTCAATAATTTTTCTACGTTTTTTCTAAATAATAAAATAACAATTATAAATTAAGTATTGTTACAATACTTTCCTAAATATTTTCTAACAATAATTTGTAATTCATAGCTACTTTCATATACAAAATCCCAATATTGAAATCACATAAATAATTAAGGTTTTCCAATTAGAAAACGCAAAAAGTATGCTTTTAACAGGGAACTGCATTAATTTTCATGAAGTAATTAGCTTTTCGAAAAGACAAACAAAACTCGATTAGCATTTTCGAGTTTCATACCAGCGACTCAAACTTTTGCTGACGTTTCTAAAATGAGTATTTCACTACTTAAAAGTATTTCAAATTCAAAACAAGTATTTGCATTTACTTTTGTTGCATTATTGAACAAAAATAGTACATTTTGCAGAAATAATATTTTAAATTTTTAAACACAATATTTTGCAAAAACGTTGCATTTAATTTGGTGTAAATTACTATTTTGTTAATAAAATCACATACTTAATAGATAATTAGTTTATAATAAATTTCTGGGTGGAAATATTTAATAGTTTATACATTTTTTTCTTAATTATTATTGTTTTGCAATGTATTTTTAATTACTAAAAAAATTGCGTTTGATTCATGATTTTGTAATGTTACATATTTGTATTTGTAAATTATTTAATATACTTTTAATTAACGCTAATTATATTTTATCAATTAGTTAAATGAATGGAGGAGCACTAACAGCAATGCATGCAATTAGTAAATAATAAAGCGGTATAGTCAAATCAATACAAATATGCATATTTGCCCGGTGTTAATTTGTAATAACATTATGTAATTACTTTCAGCAAATTGTTTTCTACATTTTAATTTTAACCATTAAATCAACACTCGATTAATTAATTATTACATAGTAATTATATCAACGCAAACGTACATATTCAATAATTAATGGTAATATTCATGTATTTTCATATAACAATAATTAAATTATTGTTTGTTACATATTGACTATGCAATTCATAGATTGAAGATTTCATTTAAAGGAAAAATTTGAAATATAAAATATCAAGAGTATACAATTATCTAGTTCATTTATAAAGGGCTTATTTTATAATGAGAGTGGAAATAACGTGCATTTCAAATCCCCTTTGTCATGCTTTCCATTCACGTGTTGTTAGCAAATTTATACTGCAACTTAGTTTTTTTTTTATTTGAAACGATGTTTTCTTTACAAACAGTTGTATCCAACAATTATGAATAGTGTACAGTTTTCATGGAAAACTTAAACTGAAGAGTAAAGTTGTGGGCAATTAAGTGCAATTTTTCTTACATAGGATAATAGCTTAATTAGTTTCACATGTTACTATGAATGGATATACTTGTTACATAATAAAATCATTTAAAATCTTCTTTTGATATGATTTTCATTCATGTGTAAATTTCTGTTGCAACGTACTGTTTGCTTTTAATTTGTATCTACGCTTTGTTTATAATAAACTGCATGCATCCATACAAATATTATGTAAAGAGTTTATCAGTGTATAATTTACATGGAAAATGTTAACTGACCAAAGTTTTGCTCCCAATTCAAGTGCATTTCTCTGTTTGCTTAATTAGTATATTATTATATAGTTACATTGAAAATTTTTGCACTTTTTTTTAATTAATCAATTAGTAAATTGTATTGTTAGAATTATAAACCAAATAATTGTAATATGGTCGATGCCATTTGCAGGTTTAAATTCTATTGATTTTAGAACTGTTTTAGATGCAAGTGATTAACAAATTATAATTAATTATTACGCATAAGATTACGAGTTAATAATACATAATTTCCAACAATTACTTCCAATCACATCTCAAAAAAAAACTAAGAATAAAATATGAATTTTACAGTTTGAAAACAACGAAAACCTTCATAATTTTCAATGTTTTAAATACATTTTCGATAAGCTATGTGTAATGAATCAATTATGAATTGCATTGTTGTTCTTAGTATTGTTAGAATATAAAACATGAATTTCACAGTTTTAAAACAACGAAAACTTTTATAATTTTCAATGTTTTAAATGAATTTTCGATAAGCTATGTGATTGTAATGAATCAATTACGGATTGCATTGTTGTTCTTAGTATTGTTCGATTTGTAAAGCAAATAATTATAATATCGAAGCCATTTGCAAGTTTCAATACTATTGATTTTGCATTACATTACGTAACTCGAAATGTATATACATACGTCTTCCGCTCTCGGAATTGTTGTAGATGCAAGTGTATAATTCGAAGCCGCAATTTGAATTATGCATTTTGACTGTTTCAATGAATGCGATTCCGCGGTATTCAATGCAATTTAATTAACTTCGAGACTCAACGACTTATTCGAACAGTACGGTGATGAATATACACCCGTTGTTATCTGAAAATACCCGGCGCATCCATCCAATTCTGAATATAATACTGAAAGATAGCATGGATCATTTATCTTAGCATAAACACTTAATAATAAGGATACCTTACATGGACTTTCATAGCTCCTGAATTTCCTAGGACAGTCCTGAATTTTCACAACTAGTTATTTTTTGTCCATTTGTGAAACTTTTTAATGCATATCACTATTTAAGAAAAGCGTCCAGATTTTGTACCTCAATATATGGCCATCTTATTAATAATTAAGCAGGGAGTGTCTTTCCTGGGAAGTGAAGATATTTGCATTCATAATCTAGATTATTAATAGAGATGAAATCAATTCAATTTAAGTTAAAATAATTATAGTAACAAATTTAGTAATTAATAATATATAAATTAGTGTTTCCCAAACATTTTCGTTAATCCTGAATTTGTATGGTGTTGCACAGAAAGTTAGTTAGTTATATATTACATATATTTTTCTATATCGATTAAATTACTATATAATATTTGTAAGATGTTAGGTTGATAAGTTTAGGTTTGAAAGTTAAATTAGGTTATCACAAACTTTGTGTATGTAAGATGATCGGTCGATAAGTCTTAATTATTAATAAGTATTATTGTTATATTCATTGCAACATTTTCATGAATAATTACTGAAAAAATGTGTGTATATCGAAGTAAAATGAAGATTTACTCTAATACAAACTTAATTACAATAAAAACAATCTAAATGTTAGCAATACCAACAAAATTAAAACTGTAAAATAATATTAATTGGGGCAAAAAGATGAATAGACCTTATACAAATATTAGCAAAACATCAGAATTATAAATAAAATAAGTAATTATACATTTCTAAAATACTTATTTATGCAATAAAATATAGAATATACTAAGAAAACTGGCCAAAAATGTTAATAAAAATTTTGATTATGTAAAACAGTTTAAATACATCATAAATGTATATAAAATGTAATGGATTTATAAAATATAAGAGCTTATTTAAGAATTATTGTTAAGTGTTCGTAAGCCATTTGTTAAGTTTGTTGAACATTTCTTGTTTGTTTGCTTTGCTTATAATCCTATCCGTGCGTCACGGCTTGGAAGTGTTAATCTCTGTGTGTCATCTCTCGGATGATGTGCTCAGTATTGTGTGATTAAAATACACATTGCACTTGACAAGTAGCAGAAGTCAGTTTCTCACTGATTAATATTTTAAATTACATTATCACAATATCTGTGATTGTCGTCTTTGCACAACAGTTGAAACACAAATCACGAAGGAATTTACGAGACTCTAATTGCTCAAATATAAATGAAGATTATATAATTCCTTGTCTCTTATTAGTATTTGTTATTATACAAAAAAATGAATAAACTTACAAGAAATCATTGAATAACAAAAGTTATTAAAAAGGAAATTACATTTTTTATAACAAAATATTGATGATCAACTCCATAATATTATTTTTTATTTACTTCACTAAAATTTTGAAATTAATTACTTATTGAACTTAATTATGTTTAAAATATTAGATTGGATTCAAAGTAAAGTTTTTGTTATGTTCCAAACTTCTTACCAGTACTTGTCACATTGGAAAATTGTATTTTGTTTTGGAATATTTGTTTCTACATTTAGTTTTGTTAGTACAAATGATTTCCTATAGTTTTATTACTACGTAAAGTTATGAATATATTAAAAAAAATATATCTTAAATGGAACCCAATTTCAAATGCTTTCTATAATTTGTTGCAATGTCTTATAATTTTATTATGTAATAAGTCTTAATGCGCTTATTTTATTTTTGCATAACCCCTTGTTTCCGTAATCACTTAATTTAGTTAAATTATGTTTCAGTACAAATGACTTTTTATAGTTTTATTATACAAAGATTTAACGAAAATGTACGATTGACGTATTATGTAATATCGAGTATGCGGTACGCGTATAAATAATAGGATCTGAATTTATATTCTCTCTCTTTTTTTTTCTGTTAAGGGTTTGTCGAAGCGCGGAATTCGTGCGAATTTTACGAGTCCAGGGTGAAGTGCTGCGCGAAGATAAATACGCAACGTATTTGGTTCCATAACACTTGGATGGTTGAAAGGGGATTTAATCCAGCGCGGAACATTAAATGTAGGAGGCCGTGTGCCGTTTTGGCACGCACTCTGTCGTATGGAAATCTGAGTGTTATCGCGACGATACACTCGAGGCACACCCATAAACCATGCAGAGATTTGCGAAACAAAAACCCAAATAAATCAATTCTGTTTTACAGTTACGCTTTTTTCGCTTCGTGTTTGTCTTCTTCACTAATTTGAAATTAATACTGATAGGTTTATATAAAGATTAAATTAATGAATTTCATGTTTTTGTAAACCTAAAGATTTACATTTATGTGTAGTTTTTTGTTGGCTTTATAAGCTTTTAAAGTTGAGCAATACATTTGATTCAAAATATGAAACAACTTCAGATTTTAATTAATTACGCGAAAAACAGCGTTCATAATTGTATAATCAAAGTTGTAAATTAAACACAAAAATATTGCCTTTACAATCAACCTATCATTAGTATTAACCAATTTTCAGTAATTAAATTTGATTTGTTAAAGCAAAGGAACTCGTTCAAATTATAATAAATTAATCACATCTTATGTGAACTTTACCTCTCTTATTCTAACTCAACTCTTCTACTGCAGCCACTTTCAGGTTATATCCATGGCCATCCCAAACCATAGCACCATAACATAGCCTCCCTGGAATAATTTAATTCAAAACATGAGTGACCAACAATATCAACAAGTTCTGTAGAACAATTTTGAACTCAAGTAGCAATCAAAATACAACCAATATAAAAACTTATATCAATGGTTACAATAATACAAAATATCAACATAAATAATATATACACAAAAACACAAGCTGCTTCTTCACAATGTGTGACTATCAACCTGCTGCATTGCAACACATAGGACTACCTGGACATTCTCTGTTGAAATTGCTTGACTTGTGCATATATCATACAGAAATGAGCTCATAATCATTGAATTCCCTCCATTAGTAGACATTCCTCTGTAGTCTACAGATTTCCATAAACTTCTGCAATTAAGAGCGTCAGCTGAAATGAACTTCAATATGTCTTTGTCTATCAGTAGTGCTTCCATGTTCAGATTCAAGCTCCATGAGATGTTGATCTGTTAACAGTTGTTTCAGTTTTTACTGCTATATTTAAAGGATTTTGTTGTAATTCATCTTCTTTAAGTAATTGTCAAATGTGCCATTTTGTAATCTTTTTATACTAACCTCACTCTCGAGGAATTATTCTGACCAATCACGATCTTGTACTATACTTAAGTTACAGAAGCTTATCTCACACACAGTATTGAGCGAAGAATCAAGTTGGTGAGTGAAATTATTGACTCGTTTGGTTTCTTAGCAATTATTTCTCTTTTCCACTTATCTCCGCCATTGTTTAACTCTTTACTTGTCCTACTTCACGTTGTATGCATTGCCGTCCATATCCAAATGGCGCCACATATACTCCCGCCTTTGAACTATTTAATTCAAATTTGGGGATCAACAATGTAGATACATACAATTTTAAACTCAAATAGAAATCAAATGATAACCATATAAATTCTGCACATACAAAATATCAACATTTTTACACATTAACAACCCAGTTGCATCTTAACAAGTTAGCCATAAATCCCTCGAAGGATGAATGTTGATTTTCAACCTGCTGTCCGGCAACAAGTTAGGGGACCTGGACCTACACCAATCTCGCTGTGGAAGCTGGTATATTCGTTTACATCTCGTCCAGATAAAAGCCTTTAGTCTTTGAATCCACTCTCAGCAATACAGTAGTAATTAGTAGCTATCTCTCTGTAGTCCACTTCAAGCAGGTCTCATCTGGCATTTCCAATCAGAAACAGTGTCCAAGTTCAGGTTCAATCGCTAAGATCAGACAACACTGTTCAATCGATTGAAAGTTGATGACTCCATCCACTTTGATCTTAACTGATTCCCATAAACTTCAGTAATGAAGAAGCTCAGTTGAAATGAACTTTAACAAGTTCCGATCCATCAGCTTCAAAGTTCCTTGTTCCGTTCCTTATTTTCTTGCTGGTATTGCTCATTATTTTCCAATACTTCAAAACACATTGTATTGACTGGTAATACGTGCCTCAACACCTTCTGAGCAATCAGATTTGTTGAACTTGAAGCATAGTTCTTACAAATTATTCATGCTATGTGAGATATTCCTACATTAACACTTCAGTTTCCATATTCACTGTTAAATACTGAATGAATTGGAGCAATTTTTTTTCCAATTCATTCAACCACATGTTAGTTCTTCAAATATGCTTTTGAATGTCTTTATAGCTTCCCTTATAACCATTGTGCAGCATTTTTGTAAACTTCTTGAGAAAGGACAACTTGGCTTGAAGACTTCTTCGGGTAATTCTTATATCCTCTATATTGTTCATCTGGTAATCTTCTGAAGCTTTTCCTTTTAACCAGACACTAATTCAAAAACCCAATACCAAATTGTGTTAGTAATCTTTGTCTTAATGACATATTGTGTACCTTACCTCTCTCTCTCTGAAGGAATTACTATAGGCAACTAACAAGTTCCAAATGTTTTCGTACCAAATCTCATTCTTGAGCAATAACTCTGTTCAACTACTGAACAATATTTTTTTTGTAGTTAAGTTACATAAGCTATTACATATCAATTGCATACAACTCAATTTGCGCTGATAAATATAAATACAATGCACAGCCAAACCTAACCTCACTTTCTGTAGGAATTACTCAAGTTATGCGACCTATGCGCATTGTTCTTGTGTCCCTCTTGTACTTTCAACAAACACAACTATATTATTAAGGTAACGGTTGGAAGGACCAACTTTTGAGAAAAAAAACCAAGGATTCTTCACAATCTTCTTCATAATTTAAACTTTCTTCTCGATGAACTGTCAAATATAGCTTCACTCTTTATTGCGGCTAACTTCAGGTTGTACGCATAGGCGTCCCAACCCCATTTGCATAGTTTTTAATAATTATATATGTATTAATTATACTTGTTTTGTTATAATTATATTTTAATTAATTAATCTTTTAAACACATTTTAAAATCTAATTTGCAAGTTAAACATCAAAGTTTGCCTTTCCAAAATCAATATCAAATTGGATTTTTGCTATTATTATATATTTTATAAATAAAAACAATTTAAACATATGAAAAAAAGAATCAAGATGTTGAAATAAATAATGATTACAAAAGTAATATCATTACAAAATTATTGTAATTATTTACTATATAAAAATAGTTCACATAATTCAATTAGTTTCTATTGCATTATACATGAATATTGATAATTCTATTAATACAGTTGATGAAATGCTTGTGGTTGTTACATATAAATTTATATCTAATGAATGCTATTATTTCTATAGTGAATGGAATAATCTGTACTGGAATATTTCCAGATGGCATAAAACTAATTAGGGTAATACATACACTCTAAACGACGTATCCACTCGCTAATAGCAGAAGGCCAAAATTACTGTATATTCAATGTTATACAATCAATGATACTGTATTCATGTATACAAATTAAATCATTATTACATAACTACTCAGTAGGCACGAAAGTAATTTTAGTTTTCAGTTATTATCATAGATACCGTTATAAGGTTCTTTTGAGGAAGACCTCTGTCAAAGTCATATTTTTTTTGACATTTGATAGATGTCATTTATAGATTACTTTGTTCTTATTATTTTGTAACTGTTAATTTAAGTTTAAATTTAGCAAGCAGTACACAAATAATATTATTTAAACATCTTTATTAGGCCAAAGGGTCAATAGGCCAAGGTCCTTCTACTATACAAAAATAATAATTTTCGACATATTTTGAATACAAACGTAATCTTTCTGGCTTTTGCTTTTATATTTCTATAAATACAATAAAAACAAATACATCAAATCTTCCATTGTGTACTTAATATAATCATGTGAAATAGTTCATTTTTTAAATTAAATTTAGTATTATTTGAAATAACAAAATCGAAACCAACACAAAACTAATTCCATCTGAATTATATAACAAACTTAACTAAGATGATAATCTATTATATAAATAGGAAAAAGTGCATACAAGTATATAAACTGAATTTTCCATGGGATTATTGGTCGTGTTGAAGTACAGTGTTGAATACATGCACATAGGTCAGAGCTTGAAAACTTGTTACGAGAAGAGCAGACAGACGATTGGATCGAATTGAAAGTAAGGTCTCTTAGGACGATGATGTACTACTGTTTACCAAGTTATATACTGAGATGATTGAAAACTTATATGGACTTCTCCTTTTACAGGACACAAATGATCGAAAACCTAGAGCAAATGCAAATAATATTACATATTTGAAGTAAATTGAAAAGAAAACTATAGGAAAATTTGAATCTTAATTTAAGAAAGAAAACACAAGAAATATATTTTGTAATATTCGTTTTGATCATTATAGAATTAAGTTTGAAATAATTATTAACTACTAAATGTGTTATTTATGTCTATTGATTTACATAAGTTTATTGATTTTGCATCTGACATAATTTTGATGTAACTTTATAATAAATCTTCGTTATGCTATAATAAAAAGTAGTTTTGATATAAATTTTATCTATTACATAATATATTTTGATACATTATTTTTTTAGAAGAAATCATAAATTATAAATAAGTTATATAATTCACTTGACAAATAATGTTTTTATATTCTATATAATTTTTACTGTTATTTTTTCTACAATAAAACATTACATTTCTGACAAGTAATTACACATTTTGATTCAATTTTACTCTATTTATTTATATCATGTTTACAACTTTTTCTTAATAGATTTTTGGAAAGGTCAAGTACAAATTATTATTTACAAATTAATTGAAAAACAATATTGTTATGATTATAATTGGAAATATTACATGTAATTTTTATTTATATAATAAGTAACTTTAAATAAATATGCTGAAACTTTGACCTGAAAACAACATGAATTTATATTGTTTGAAAATACACTATCAACATTACAGAAAATTAATTAAAACGTAACATTTGGTATAATAATGAGGAGGAGTATAACTAATTAAAATTCAAACGGAAAACTTTCCACGACTAAGAAACTAAATTGTAGGGTGTATGCATGTTCCAGGTGGAGGCAATCCGACAGGCGAAATTAACTGCTTTTCATTAATATGTTAATCGGATCGCAGTCTCTTTACCATATTAATTAACACATTACTAGGGAATTTTATATTATCCGAAAGACTACTTTAAACAGTTTCCCAATTTTCCCGTTACAAAAAGGAAAGAAATTTTGATACAACTTTTCTTTTAAATACGAGAGATTAATACGATGATGAATACGAGAATTCAAATTTCTAATATGGACTTAAAAAAGATTTGAAAAAAGTATAATTATTTTTTTAATATTCTAATTAATGTGATAATTTTTTGTATATTTTCGAGAAATTATAAATACATTTCATGCGATGTTTATACTTAAACTAAATTTTATTATTATTATCTTAATTAGATGTAATTAAAGCATTTTTTATATAATAATAGGTATATTTTTATATTCGCTTTTATATTCTATATAATAATGTTCGTGTAAAGGTCACATTTTGTATAAAATGAGACCTAAATTCTAAAGTTAAGTGTATTAACTATTATTTATTGAAATGAGGTTTGATGTAATAATCAAATTGTACTTTTTTTCAATTATACTTTTTGTATACTAATAATATATACATCTTCAATTTCAAGTAGAAAGAAGATAATTTTCTTGCATTACACCCATACCTCGCTTTACGGTCTAGATACGTTCCACGAAACTTGGCCGCAAAGCGAAAAGCCGTATAACGAATCAATTATTGCGCTTGCGCAAGATTCGCAACATGTAGATATATAGACATCGAAAAAAGGTTTTTGGCCGTTATAGCGAAACATTTTAGGCCGTAAATTGAAAACGTGCTTTAATTGAAGAGGGCCGTTATAGCGAAATGTTGTATAAAGAGCGGCCGTATAGCGAGATCGAATGAAATTACACTTCTTAGAATGAAATTCCACAAGAAGTCTTAATGACATTAAGAAAATAATGAAATTTATAGTTGTTAAGTTAGTTTAAGTATGTTTAAAAACAATTAAATACTATTGTATTGAGTTTATATTTCTTTTGAAGTTGTTGTTGCAAAAAACGTTATTTTAATGAAAAAAAGCATTTAACTAAAAGTTTTCTAAGTAGTCGTCATAAGGAAAACATATGTTTTCATGTTGAATATATTATTAGTATAATATTTCATATTGAATGACAAAAGATTATCCAATTTTTTTTCGTATATAAAGAAATGTAAGCTTCAGTTTATTTGGACAAAATTTATGAGTCGAGAGGGATAGAGTCATAACATTGAACCAGTTTAGCTTTTAATCCAGATGCGCTGCTGACGGGGCTGAAGAGCTTTACAAGATTTCAGTTTAATTTATTAAG
>JAFMTC010000697.1:29462-45953 GCA_018845635.1 Nicrophorus orbicollis | reverse complement strand
CTGTAATTACGCATTGGAAATGATTGAAAATGTGGACAGTTTTCAGTATGAAATTTTACAAATTACGTTCTGAAAACTCATATTACGTAAAGCTTTTAGATGAAATTAACATTTTAAACTTGCTTAAAATAATATTTTCAAAGTTATTTTCGTATAATTTTTTTAAATAAATTTACTAATTTTCAATAGAAAACACATATTTTTCTCTTTTGACATATCAAATTAAGAAATTAAACAATTTTTATATTTATTACTCATACATAACATAACTGTAATTCCGCATTGGAAATCATTGAAAATGTGGACAGTTTTCAGTATGAAATTTTCAAAATTACGTTCTGAAAACTCATATTATGTAAAGCTTTCAGATGAAATTAACATTTTAAACTTGCTTAAAATAATATTTGCAAAGTTATTTTCGTATTATTTTTTAAAATAATTTTACTAATTTTCAATAGAAAAAACATATTCCTCTCTTTCGATATATAAAATCAAGAAATTAAACAATTTTCATATTTATTACTCATACATAACATAACTGTAATTACGCATTGGAAATGATTGAAAATGTGAACACTTTTCAGTATGAAATTTTACAAATTACGTTCTGAATACTCATATTAAGTAAAGCTTCCAGATGAAATTAACATTTTAAACTTGCTTAAAATAATATTTTCAAAGTTATTTTCGTATAAATTTTTTAAATAATTTTACTAATTTTCAATAGAAAAAACATATTTCTCTCTTTTGATATATAAAATCAAGAAATTAAACAATTTTCATATTTATTACTCATACATAACATAACTGCATTGGAAATGATTGAAAATGTGGACACTTTTCACTATGAAATTTTACAAATTACGTTCTGAAAACTCATATTATGTAAAGCTTTCAGATTAAATGCAAATTACGTATGAGGAATTAAGTTGTACTTGTACAGGCTATGATGGATCGCATGACTCATAAGCTATTCACATTCTCTTATTATTATTTCAATGGAATTCCAGATAATTTTACAAAGAAAATGATACCTTGAAAATATTTATTTTTATCACATATAAAGCACACACTTTTTCATAATTATCATTCAAAGAAAGTTTATTAATTAGTTAAAAAAGTTAATAAATTACAAAGCACACTAGAGGTTTATACGTTTATAAGATTATGCAAATATAAATAATATAGAATAAACGACTGTAGCAATTGGAATAGAGTCGAGGGAAATTCTCATTCCCATCTTCTCATTTTTTTTTTGTATCCCATTACTCGTGGTCTACTTTCACCCTATTATCATGCCACGACAATTTATTTGGATCTCAGCGCCTTGCGACTGCACCAAAATTGCAGCAAATATATTTCACACAAACTGGAAACGTAAAGGCACTCCGGACAGTTTGGAAAATTGCAGCAGTTGTACAAAGTGATTGTCTCTTCCCCTTTGCCAAAACCATTGTTTTATTGAAATTGAACATAATTTACTATTTGTTTGTAATTAATTATACAAAAGTAGCAAGTAATTAATTATATACAAATTAATAACTACTTTATACATCTTTGATCAGTGTTGTAAGTTTATAGCAAAAAAAAAACGTAATTTTTACGTTTGGATTTAATATCAATTATTTACATGCAAATGAAGCAGTTAAAGTTGAATATTTAATAAAACAATGATTTATCCAAAATTGTGTAACATGCTCGTAACATAATAAATATTATCCTCTCGCTTTACATTCTGATATTGTTTCATGTTGCTGTACATGCACATGTTAAACAATTCCTGAAACTCGAAACAATTCAGGAAACTGCTGTTGATGTTATTTTTCAATTATCGAATTTTCAAATTTTGATTACGTATTGTTTTCATATAGAGCAGGCGTTTCACATCAGAACAATGGAGGCACTCGAGTTCGCCGCAGCGAAACTTTACAATTTAATAACAATCGCTGAACCGGAAATGACTTACCTGTAGATTCAAAAGCCTTTTGCTCCGATACAAAAGAAACGCGAACCCAGTGAAACCCACTTTATTTATATCTATGTATATACAAATATCCTTTTCAATGCATGTTTCGTCCTTATTTTGCTCCGTTTGTTTCCCTATCGATTTTGCATCGTGGACAAAGGAAAAATGAAGGAGGGAGAATAATGTTTATATCAACGAACGTGTCCAAACTGTGAGATACAAGTGACAGTAAGAAATAGTTATATGTTATCAAGTTATACACTCAAATGGTATTTTTATGCAATTTTTATATAATAAGATGTTTATACTTGTAATGTAGCTGTGTCCATAATAAATGTGATAAGTGATAGTCATATGTTGTTATCTACAATTAATAAGCTATGGTTAGTAAGAATTTCTCTCAATTTAAAGATTCTAAGCTATCTTGGATAATGCTAAACTCAATGAATATGTATGTATTACGTGTATTGTTACATTATGACTATTCATGATATTTTACAGTTAGTGACTGATATAAGTTGACATGATGTCAAATGGCATTGAAATGATATTGTCATTTGTACATGGAAATTGGTAGAAGTAATTGGATATATAATTGGAGTATCATTCAAACTATTTAGAGGTGTGGGTTATGAATTCTTATAGGTTGTCATGTCAGATGGTATTCTAATTACCATGTTTTTCTGTACAGGGTAGTTGGTAGAAGTAATTAGTTATAACATAGGTTTATGCTGTTTCATCTCAATTATTCGTGAAATGATTCATAGTTGATAGTCAGGGTTAGTCAGGAAAATGTACTTAGATATTAGTTTATGTAATAGGCTACTAATGTATATTGGAAGTATGAATTTCTTTGCAAGTGAGTGAATTCTTATAGTTTTGTCATGTGAGATCGTATTCAAATTACCATGTCTTTTTTTAGAGGGTAATTGGTGGAAGTAATTGGTTATAAAATTGGTTTACACTGTTTCATCTCAATTATTCGTGAGATGATTAATAGTTGATAGTCAGGATTAGTCAAGAAAAATGTACTTAGATGTTAGTTTATGTAATAGGTTACTAATCAATGTTGAAAGTAGGAATTTTTATGTAAATGAGTTAATTCTTATGGGTTTGTCATGTCAGATGGTATTCAAATTACCATGTCTTTTTTTACAGGGTAGTTGGTAGAAGTAATTGGTTATAACATTGGTTTATACTATTTCATCTCAATTATTCGTGAAATGATTAATAGTTGATAGTCAGGATTAGTCAGGAAAAATGTACTTAGATGTTAGTTTATGTAATAGGTTACTAAAGCATGTTGGAAGTATGAATTTCTGTGCAAATGAGTGAATTCTTATAGGTTTGTCATGTCAGATGGTATTCAAATTACCATGTCTTTTTACAGGGTAATTGGTGGAAGTAATTGGTTATAAAATTGGTTTACACCGTTTCATCTCAATTATTTGTGAAAAGATTCATAGTTGATAGTCAGGGTTAGTCAGGAAAATGTACTTAGATATTAGTTTGTGTAATAGGCTGCTAATGTATATTGGAAGTATGAATATCTTTGCAAATGAGTGAATTCTTATAGGTTTGTCATGTGAGATCGTATTCAAATTACCATGTCTTTTTTTACAGGGTAGTTGGTAGAAGTAATTGGTTATAACATTGGTTTACACTGTTTCATCTCAATTATTCGTGAAAAGATTCATAGTTGATAGTCAGGATTAGTCAGGAAAAATGTACTTAGATATTAGTTTATGTAATAGGTTACTAATGCATGTTGGAAGTAGGAATTTCTGTGTAAATGAGAAAAAAATATATTTTGACAATTGTAATTTGTAGAAAAGTATTCTAAAATTGATTCTGATTTCTGAAACCCGTAATAATTCTAGAAATTGCTCTTAATTTTAGTTTTCAATTATCGTATTTCCACAACATAAAGATAATAATTATATAAGCTTAATTATAACCAGTATTTTGGTACATTTCAGCACTCATAAATTGTAGCTACAGTTGTACGATTCCTGAAAGTATACTACAAGGCATATTTGATACATATGATGAAATATTATGTTTCACACGCATTGTGTTGTTGCTGTAAGGTGATGAAAACTAGAAAACATTTAACCTTCTGCAATATCGTGGATTCAATAAAACGTTTTTGTCGAAATTGACAGATGAGGAAGGACCGGCAACTCGCGTACGGTTTTATCTCTTTGCTTCCGTTTTAGTGGCCAATTGATGTGCGGTGATAAAGTATGGAAAAAGAAATGAACAGTTTGAAAAATCGCAGTCACATCACAATGCGAACAAATTGCACACGTCTTACATTATTACGTTTAGACTTTGAATGGTATTGATGGACTGAACGAAACATTTACCTTATTTTATTTGCTGTTTCCTTTATCTACAATTATATTTATCTATTACATCTTTAATTTCAAGTAGAAAGAAGACAATTTTCTTTAATTTATATTTTGAACTATAACTTATTTCGTTGAAACAAATTCCAAGAAATGTCTTAATTGTAAAGAAAAATCAATGAATCCAAAAGAAAATAGATTGTTTAAGAATCTTTTAGTCAATATTAATAATAATCATATTTATTGCAACAATAACTACAAGAAAAATATAAATAAATTAAATACATTAAAAAAGAAGAAATACAAAAGCCTTTCTGACCAAAAGTTTAGTTATGAAATATTCTTTGAAATAACAGCTAAAAAGAGGACAGAAAGACGTATGGTTTATATTACTTTACAACAAGATATATTACTTTTCTTTTGTATTTCTTAATTTCGTTATATTGTATATATATCTTGTTGTTGTTGCAACGAATGTTATAATTAAATCATAAAATAAGAAAGTAATAACATTGTTATTTTCTACTTTCAATAAAGGGGTATTGCTGAGAGATGAGGTGAGGTGAGTAGAAAGACAGAGGAAGGCATAAAACTGAAGCAATTTTCGCAACTGTTCGGAGTGCCTTTGCGTTTCGAGTTTATGTGAAATGTATTTACTTCCAAGTTTGGTACAGCATAGTAACCGAGTGTCGAGATCTAAATAAATTGTCTCGACAACGATAATAGTGTAAGAACAGACCCCAGAGTAATAGGACACAAAAGAAACATAGAGACAAGAAGAGATGGAAGTTGAGTATTTTCTTAACTTCATTATAATTTAATCAATTACTTCATATTTTGTTTATTTTCTTTTAAATTGATACCGTGTAAGATGAAAACCGTTCTATAAAAATTAGTAAATGTGTGTTTTGAAATACGGGTCTTTGAGCGAGCGATATTTTGCTTTGTGATGAAAGCAAGATTTGAGATACGAGGAATCGCACACTACACTGCTGCACACGACACCAACAGTTTATCCCACCTCAGACTAATTGCTTTGAGATACGAGCAATTTGACATACGAGCAAGGTTATGGAACGAACTAAACTCGTATGTCGAGGTACCACTGTTTATTATGTACAACATTACCATAGCAAAGTTTTTCTTACGTTCATTGATAGTAGTGAATCATGAGGTACAGTGGTACCTCGACATATGAGTGCCTTAATATACGAGTGTTTTGAGATACGAGCGAGCGATATTTTGCTTTGTGATGAAAGCAAGATTTGAGATACGAGGAATCGCACACTATACCGCTGCACACGACACCAACAGTTTCTCCCACCTCAGACTAATTGCTTTGAGATACGAGCAATTTGATATACGAGCAAGGTTACGGAACAAATTAAACTTGTATATCGAAGTAGCACAGTATATAACTTTAACTACATTTAAGTCAATTACATAAATAAATCATTCATTTTCATAATAACAACTTTACTGATTACTCAAAGTTTGTATGCACCTTTATAATAATTATTTCAAATATTCTGAATCATCCGAAACTATATAAATATGCTATTTATTTCCGCTCTCTACATTTACCGGTCACATCGGGACGCTTAATTAATTCATAATTAATTACGAAAATATAATTAAAATGGATAAACATGGACGGTGTAAAAATAATTACACGTTAATTTTCATATATCCGGGCAATAATTAATAATAATGTATGCAATTCGTTTGCGGAGCATTTTAATGATTTTTCCATAACGTCGACGGGTAAAACGTATATTTGACTATAAAATCAATCCGCTTTAATTTCAATTAGAACAAATATCAATGAATAATATTTGAGTTTGAATAAATGCAAACAAAAAAACAAATAATCGGTGAAAACAAAATTGCTGAAATAACATCAACCAATTCAGTACTTTAGTCCAAAATAATGGAATTAAACATCTTCATCTAATTAGAAACAATTTAGTTTAGGAGTTAATACATTACTTTTCTAACTAAATTATTCATTTATTAAACTGATATTAAAGTAATTACTACCAAAAGAAAAATAATTTAATTTTTTTTTTTTTGTTATTTTATTCTACAAAATTGAACTAAAATTCAGTTAAATCTGGAATACTAATTATTGTATCCTAAGTTTTTTGATTCATTATAAAATTTTAACAATTTCTTGAAAAATTAAGTGTTTTCTATTTCTTAAGTAATAATTAATTCATGTGTAAGGGAATTAATAATTAACTGACTTGAAGGATGTATTATCATCCTAAACTAATACTTTTCACATGTTTTGTACTACAAATTTGCTATTGTTTATTTAATCAAAATTATTGAAGAGTTGCAAATGTTTTACCAATGTTTTATATAGGATTTATTATTTATTTCAATTATTGCAAAATTAAACAATTTATATTCTTTAAGTAAACTGTAAGAATAGTGAAAGAATAACATTAATACAATGCTCCAATAATATCAAATATTTATAACTTTTTAATAAGTTTTTGAAGAATGTATGGAAAAATATAAATTCGAAATTATAAAATACAATGAATTTCTTTTACACTTTAGTTTAAATAAATTAAATCTAATTACCGTAAATATTACGAATACATTAAAATTGTACATTTCCTTGGGAAATACGTATACGACGCACGTAATACGAGACTGTGTTATTACGTTACGTTCCGCGATTTGTAATGTAAATTATAATGTGTTTCTCCCTGCCTGCTGTAAAAGCTGTGCACGACGACTCTATAAATAACCGAAAAATTCTTTTTATTTCGAGTTTTCTTTCGCTTTTCAGTGTTAGTGTTAACAACAATCGTCGTGCAGAGAAAGAGGGGAAACACGTGTACCGTTTGCTGCTGAACCTGGATTAACTCCACAATGTTTTATGCAATTCTCGCATGTTCCTTTTCGCATTCGGCACGAAACGCGAACTAAGGTCGACGCTGTTTCTCGAATCTAAATCACTGAGTAATTAAATGCTGCAAGTATGGAAATAATTGCAAGTGGAGTTTTTCGATTCCTTACAAATTGCAGTTTCTGAATTTGCATTTTCTGTAATTCAATTCTTGATATGAAGGAATGTAAAATAATCCATTGAAATAGAAAAGAGAATTTTTCAATGTTTTTAGTAATAATTGTTAATAAATTAATAAATTTTCTATAGTAATTTAAGTTTACATTAGATAAGAATCCATTGAAATAGAAACGAAAATTTGAGAAAATTAAAAAAATTGCAGGATTATTTTCATTAATGTTGCAATGTTTTTAGTAACAATTGTAAATAAATTAATAAATTTTCTATTTTCAATTATTAAAAGACAATTTAAGTTTACATTAGATAAGAATCCATTGAATTAGAAAAGCAAATTTTATTGAGAAAATAACAAAAATTGTAAGTGGAGTTTTTCGATCCCTTACAAATTGCAGTTTCTGAATTTGCATTTTCTGTAATTCAATTCTTATGATATGAAGGAATGTAAAATAATCTATTGAAATAGAAAAGATATTTTTTCAATGTTTTTAGTAATAATTGTTAATAAATTAATAAATTTTCTATAGTAATTTAAGTTTACATTAGATAAGAATCCATTGAAATAGAAACGAAAATTTGAGAAAATTAAAAAAATTGCAGGATTATTTTCATTAATGTTGCAATGTTTTTAGTAACAATTGTAAATAAATTAATAAAATTTCCTGTATTCAATTATTAGAAGAAAATTTCAGTTTTCTATTAGAAAATATTCCATGAAAATGTGTTTCAGGTTTATGAAGACAGCAATGTTTTTAACATTAAGTTGAATTATTGAAAGAAAATTTCAGTTTTCTGAAAAGAATCCATAGAAATAGAAAAACAAATTTTATTGAGAAATTAACAAAACTTACAGGAATATTTTCAATTGTAATGAAAGGAATGTTTTTAGTAATAATTGTAAATAAATTAATCAAATTTCCAGTATTCAATTTCTAAAAGAAAATTTTAGATTTCTATTAGGAAAAATTCCATGAAAATGTAAAAGTCAATTTTGATGAGAAAATAACAAAAATACAAGGAAATTTTCAGTTTTTTTGAAGACAGCAATGTTTTTAACATTTCTTAAGTTGAATTATAGATAGAAAAAATCAGTTTTCTATTAGAAAAGAATCCATAGAAATAGAAAAGCAAATTTTATTGAGAAATTAACAAAAATTACAGGAATATTTTCATTTGTAATGAAAGGAATGTTTTTAGTAATAATTGTAAATAAATTAATCAAATTTCCAGTATTCAATTTTTAAAAGAAAATTTTAGATTTCTACTAGGAAATATTCCATGAAAATGTAAAAGTCAATTTTGTTGAGAAAATAACAAAAAATACAAGGAAATTTTCAGTTTTCTAATGACAGTAATGTTTTTTAACATTTCTCAAGTTGAATTATTGAAAGAAAATTTCAGTTTTCTAGTAGAAAAGAATACATTGAAATATAAAAGCAAATTTTATTGAGAAATTAAAAAAGATTACAGGAATATTTTCAATTGTAATGAAAGGAATGTTTTTAGTAATAAAAGTAAATAAATTAATCTAATTTCCAGTATTCAATTGTTAAAAGAAAATTTTAGTTTTTTATTAGGAAAAATTCCATGAAAATGTAAATGTCAATTTCGTTGAGAAAATAACAAAAATTACAAGGAAATTTTCATGTTTTTGAAGACAGCAATGTTTTTAACATTTCTTAAGTTGAATTATAGACAGAAAAAATCAGTTGTCTATTAGAAAAGAATCCATAGAAATAGAAAAACAAATTTTATTGAGAAATTAACAAAAATTACAGGAATATTTTGTATTGTAATGAAATGAATGTTTTTAGTAATAATTGTAAATAAATTAATATAATTTTCTGTATTCAATTTTTAAAAGAAAATTTTAGTTTTCTATTAGGAAATATTTCATGAAAATGCAAAAGTCAATTTTGTTGAGAAAATAACAAAAAATACAAGGAAATTTACAGGTTTTTAAAGACAGCAATGTTTTTAACATTTCTTAAGTTAAATTATTGAAAGAAAATTTCAGTTTTCTATTAGAAAAGAATCCATCAAAATTGAAAAGCAAATTATATAGAGAAAATTACAAAAAATCAGGAATATTTCTGCATCGTTGCAATGACACCAATGCTTTTAGTAATGATTGTAAATAAATTAATCAAATTTCCAGTATTCAATTGTTAAAAGAAAATTTCAGTTTTCTAGTAGAAAAGAATACATTGAAATATAAAAGCAAATTTTATTGAGAAATTAACAAAAATTACAGGAATATTTTCATTTGTAACGAAAGGAATGTTTTTAGTAATAATTGTAAATAAATTAATCAAATTTCCAGTATTCAATTATTAAAAGAAAATTTTAGTTTTCTATTAGGAAATATTCCATGAAAATGTAAAAGTTAATTTTGATGAGAAAATAACAAAAAATCCAAGGAAATTTTCAGTTTTTTGAAGACAGCAATGTTTATTAACATTTCTTAAGTTGAATTATTGAAAGAAAATTTCAGTTTCCTATTAGAAAAGAATCCATTGAAATAGAAAAACAAATTATATTGACAAAATAACAAAAAAACAGGAATATTTCTGTATCGTTCCAATGCTTTTAGTAATAATAGTAAATAAATTCCTAAATTAAATTGTTAAAAGAAAATGTAAGTTTTGTATTAGGAATTATTCCATAAAAATGTAAAATTAATTTTATTTAGAAAATAACAAAAAAATGCAAGAAAAATTTCAGATTTCCAATATTAAATTTTTAGAAGAAAATTTCTATTTTCTATTAGAAAAGAATCCATTCAAATAGAAAAGTAAATTTCATTGAGAAAATTACAAAAAAATGCAAGAAAATTTTCAGATTTCCAATAATTAAATTTTTAAAAGAAAATTTCTGTTTTCTATTACAAAAGAATCAATAGAAATAGACAAGTCAGTTTTATTGAGAAAATAACAAAAATTATAGCATTGCCAGCAATGTTTTTAGTACTAATTGTAAATAAATAAATGTTTCATATTTAATTATTTAAAGAAAATTTTATGTTTTCTTTTAGGTAAGAATCCATTGAATTGAAAAAGGAAATTTAAGCAAGTTAAATAAATAAGTTAGATATAATTTTCTTAAATTATGAAAATTGAATTTCTTAGCTTTCTATTAGTCAGGAATTCTTGGATAACTTAATTGTATAAGACACGGTTTATTAGGAGAGCGTACGTTAGGAATGCGGATCAGTCTCATCTGCCAACCCTTATAAACTCTGGTGTATATATAAGTAAGGTGGGACGCGGGGGATTAATAGATGGCAAATTAATTTGCCGCGAGGGATGGCTTCCACGTCTTCAAATCATCCACCCCCGCACCCCCTGTCGACGACTGCGACGACGAATACGAATACGACAAATCGATAATATTATTAAATTCTGTTTATCCGTCCCCGCATTCAGTCAACAAATAAGGGAGCGCCGATCCCTCAATTTGCGCAAATTCACTTTCGACGTACATTCTTTCACGCACCGCCAACGAAAGCGGAAAACGAGCGAAGGGCGAAGGGCGGAGGGGACGACGAAAGGTCTTAATTAAACATTTCGATAATTAAATCATCCAATCGAAATTGGAATTTGTTTTTTCGTCATAATTGGTTTTCATCCCATCCTTTTTTAATTACACCAATAGGATTATTTACTTAGCTTTCACTCTTTGTTTTTATCTCATTCATTCACATTCAGTTTTCAATACTTTGTTACCCAATTAGCACTCATCTCTAGATGTTTCTAATAGTATTTTATGTAACTTTTGACTACTTTTTCTATTGTTTTTTTAATGATAATATTGATATTATTTAGGACCATATTCAAATTTTGACTCTTCTATATCAATATATTTAGTTATGATTTGACTCAATTTTGTACATTCTCTTGATATTCAACTTTTGATGATACCAATAGAAATATTACTCACTTTTTGTCATGAATCATCTAAACGACATTTTTTTTCTGAAAATGTTATATGACCATAAGGAATTATTACATAACTCTTCACACTATTTTATGTGCATGTTTTCAATGATACCAATAGAATTATTACTCACTTTTTGACTGAAATTTTATCATGAATCATCCAAAATTACTAATATTTTTAACTACTCTTATATTAATTCAGTTTGAAATAATATATAAATTCTGACCACATTTTTGTACTCAACGTTTGACTCTTTTATATTACTATAGTTACTTATGTTTTGTCTCTATTTTTCTTAGTATTCAACTTCTCATCTTTTGATACAATTACTATTATTTACCTTCTGACTCAACTTTTGTCATGAATCATCTAAACGACATTTTTTTTCTGAAAATTGTATATGACCTTAAGGAATTATTACTCACTTTTTGACTGAAATTTTATCATGCATCATCCAAAATGACTGACATTTTAACTACTCTCATATTAATTCAGTTTGAAATAATATATAAATTCTGACCACATTTTTATACTCAACGTTTGACTCTTTTATATTACGATAGTTACTTGTGTTTTGACTCTATTTTGTAATTCTCTTGGTATTCAACGTCTCATCTTTTGATACAATTACAATTACCTTCTGACTCAACTTTTATCATGAATCATCTAAACTACATTTTTTTTTCTGAAAATTTTATATGACCTTAAGGAATTATTACATAACTTTTCACACTATTTTATGTGCATGTTTTCAATGACACGAATAGAATTATTATACACTTTTTGACTGAAGTTTATTAATGAATCATCCAAAATGACTGACATTGTAACTACTTTCATATTAATTCAGTTTCAAATAATTAATAAATTTTGACCACATTTTTATACTTACTGTTTGACTCTTTTATATTACTATAGTTGCTTATGTTTTGACTCTATTTTGTATATTCTTTTGGTATTCAACGTCTCATCTTTTGATACAATTATTATTTACCTTCTGACTCAACTATTGTCATCATCCAAATGACATTTTTTTTCAAAATTTTATATGACCTTAAGAAATTATTACATAACTTTTCACACTATTTTATGTGCATGTTTTCAATGATACCAATAGAATTATTACTCACTTTTTGACTGAAATTTTATCATGAATCATCCAAAATGACTAATATTTTTAACTACTCTCATATTAATTAAGTTTCAAATAATATATAAATTCTGACCACATTTTTATACTCAACGTTTGTGTCTTCTATATTACTATAGTTACTTATATATTTGACTCTATTTTGTATGTTCTCTTGGTATAGTACTTCTCATCTTTTCATATAATTATTATTTACTTTCTGACTCAACTTTTGTCAAGAATCATAATGTAAATGATATTTTTTTTCTATTTTTTTCCTCAAAATTTTTTATGATCTTAAGGAATTATTACATAAGTTTTCACACTATTTTATGTGCATGTTTCCATTGATACTAATTAATTCTAATACTCACTTTTTGACTGAAGTTTTATCATGAATCATCCAAAATGTTAGTCATTGTTTTTAACTATTCTCATATTAATTAAATAGCAAATAATATATAAATTCTGACCACATTTTTATACTCAACGTTTGACTCTTCTATATTACTATAGTTACTTATGTTTTGACTCTACTTTGTATATTCTCTTGGTATAGAACTTCTCATCTTTGCATATAATTATTATTTACTTTCTGACTCAACTTTTGTCAAGAATCATCATGTAAATGACATTTTTTTCTATTTTTTTCCTGAAAATTTTATATGATCTTAAGGAATTATTACATAAGTTTTCACACTTTTTATGTGCATGTTTCCATTGATACTAATTAATTCTATTACTCACTTTTTGACTGAAGTTTTATCATGAATCATCCAAAATGTAGTCATTGTTTTTAACTATTCTCATATTAATTAAATATCAAATAATAAATAAGTTCTGACCACATTTTTATACTTACTGTTTGATTCTTTTATATTACTATAGTTGCTTATATTTTGACTCTATTTTGTATATTTTCTTGGTATTCAACGTCTCATCTTTTGATACAAATATTATTTACCTTCTAACTCAACTTTTGTCATGAATCATTTAAACGACATTTTTTTTTCTCAAAATTTTATATGATCTTAAGGAATTATTACATACGTTTTCACACTATTTTAAGTGCATGTTTTCACTTAACTTTAATTGATTAATTTGTAATTATAACGTATTTTTTGTAAACAATATTTGTTTATACTATTTTTTATTTATGGTCCATTCTTGTACTCATCTTTTCATCATCCCAATAGGATTATTACTTAAATTTTCATTCTATTTTCCAATACTTCCAATTGGATTTTTTTTTTCTCTACTATAATACACTTTCCTGTATAGTCTTTTATCTATCTATTTTTCGTCATTATTTCCTGAATTCTTTCAATGGCAGAATAGGATTTTCGTTCACTTACCTGGGGTATTTTGAAAAGCCTCAACAAATTGGCCACTTGGATGGAAGTGACGCTCGATGCTGCACCGACGACTCCGGAAATAACTTTCCTCACTTGCGTCTTGTTGCAGCTATACTCCGCTCCATCGATGTTACTTATAGAGCCTGAAAAGAAAGAGATCATAAAAATAATTAATTTATTATTCCTCCAAGATTTTACCCAGAAAAAACCGGAAGAACGCAAGAAGAGCTCTTACTCACAGCTCGTTTTCATAATGAGTATTTATAAATCTGCTAAGTAAATGTTACCGTGCACTTTAGGATACTTTAGTTCATGGTATTTAAAAAAATACCCTTCTCAAATGAAGCGTCGTTATATGAAGAACTACCATATATTGTAATACTTGAAACGAATACAAGATTTTTGTAATATTAAATATTTATCTTAAGTAATAACAATAGCTGTTGCAAAAATATTACAAAAAAAAAACAATAATAAGAAAATATAAAAAATACGAAAAATAAAATTAAATTAAAATGCTTCAAAGGGCTATTGAACATTGGTCTTTTACTTATTACTTAAAACATTAGATAGAAATACATTAGTTATTAATACACATATATATTATTTCTTGAATAAATCATACATTTTTGAATACTGTTTTCATTAGAAATTGAAAAATCGTAAATAAAAGGCTATTACGAACGAAAATTACTTAAAAACAAAAGTAATTATTAAATAATAATAACATTGATTGCAATAACAACTTCAAGAAATAAATTTAATACAAATGAATTAAACTTCTATTGCAAACAGTTAGGTCTTTCTGTTTTTCCGCTCTTTATATACTACATTTCGTTATAACGACCCTCTTCAATTAAGGCACGTTTTCGATTTACGGCCTAAAATGTTTCGTTATAGCAGCAAAAAAACTATTTTTCGACGTCGATATATCTACATGTTGCCAGTCTTGCGCAAGCGCAATACTTGATTCCTTATACGGTTTTTCGCTTTGCGGCCAAGTTTCGTGGAACGTATCTAGGCCGTAAAGCGAGGTATGGGTGTATAATAATAACCAGTTTTATACAATTATTTTTTTGTCTATATTAAATATGTAAATTCACTTTATTTTTGCTCATTTTTCCAATTACTTTTTCTTTATATTAAATATGTAAATTCATGTTAGTTTTTCCTAAATTTAATTCACATTTAATTAACTTAACTTTAACTAAAATTGCTGTTCCAATATTGTACTGTTTTTATACAATTTTTCACCATACAATTCGTGTGTGTTCCCCTTCGTTTTGGATAATCCTTGCCTGAATACTGATATAGTGACGTAATATATACACAAATGGACGTGAAATGAAAAATGAACGAATCGTGCCTTGCTTGTGGAATTCCTTTGAAAGTGTTCACTTGCATATGAAGAAGCTACAAACGAATGAACGATTGCCCGGAAAGCAAAGAAATGCACTACTATTGGCAACGCTATGTCTCTATAAATAATGAGGACTTTAAGAAGAAACCGTGAGAATAATAATTTTTCTCTTCGCTTTTTATATTTAAAAACGTTTAATAAAGTAGAAAATTAGGTAATCGGTTAATGTTAATACTGTAATGTTGGATTAAAACATACAAGAATTAAACTATAAACTTATAAGTAGAAATACCTCGCATAGTGCGGGTAATTTTGAACTGCTAGTAATGGAACCGGACAAATCAAGGAACTAAATACATACAAAAAAAATATATTGTACATAGTGAAATTACTTGTGGAATTCCTTTGAAAGTGTTCACTTGCATATGAAGAAGCTACAAACGAACGAACGATTGCACAGAAATGCACTACTATTGGCAACGCTATGTCTCTATAAATAATGAGCACTTTAAGAAGAAACCGTGAGAATAATAATTCTTCTCTCTTCAATTTATATGTAAAAACGTTTAATAACTTAAAAAAATAGGTAATCGGTTAATGTTAATACTGTAATGTTGGATTAAAACATACAAGAATTAAACTATAAACTTATAAGTAGCAAAACCTCGCATAGTGCGGGTAATTTTGAACTGCTAGTAATGGAACCGGACTAATCAATGAACTAAATACATACAAGAAATATACAATAGTACATAGTAAAATTCGAGGTAAACTAAATGAAATTTTTTGTCTTTAAGATTTGAAAAGCTTTTTAATAAATTTTAATATAAATTGAATAGTGCAAAATTATTTAATGTTTTATAAATGTGTGCTTATCACTAGTTTAATAGTGTTACAAAAACACAATGTTATTATTTTAAACATTGTGTTTCTATTAACAGTAATTACAAATATTCATTTAAAATTGATGGATTTACGAGAGAGAGAGAGAAAAAACAATCTTTATTCCTGATTGAAATTTCTGTATAATTTACGGTGTTCCACGTATTATATAACGGGGCATAAATTTTTCAGTGGAATAGTTTCAGCAATTCTTCTTAATGGCATCATAACGTCTCGCTATCTCCTCTTTTCCGTTCCTTTCTTCCGCCGAGTGCCAAACCACCTTTTCCCCTGCAGCTTTGCAGCTCCTCCTGAGGGCCGACATCCACCACTATAATTTAGTTCATGCCAGATTTGTGAGTGGAATTCCTTTAAAAATGCTTAAAGTACGGTCGCAGGAAACGAGCGATAAGACAATAAGGATGCATATCTATAAATTCATGGAAAATACGATTTCCTCAACAAAAAA
>JAFMTC010000696.1:874812-948366 GCA_018845635.1 Nicrophorus orbicollis | reverse complement strand
AAACTTTTTAGCAAAAACTAAAAAAAAATGTTCAGAGCACCGAAAAATAGGTCTTATCTCTTCTGTGTCTCCAAGCAAACTTTATTCTAAGGAATAAAAAACAATTTTTGCAAAACAATTATTATTGATAAATAAAAAATATAACAATTATTGAAAACTATTTTTAGGACAGAAAGACTGGGTTTTTCTTTGGCCCAATAAATATGTTTATTATTAACATTGTTTATTTCTGACTATTTAATATATAAGTTACTGAATTGTGGCAGAAACACTTAATATATTTTTCATTTATTGTTTTGAAAAGTTTATCATTATTTGCCACGTTAATAAAATTAGTGATATGATTCATAATAGGTTAATTTTATATATTATGATATCTTTAAAATATATTTTATTTAAGTATTGAATTTATATTGTATATCATTTTAAACTTTTTAAATAAAAGGTTTTGGATGAAAGGTATGGAAATAAACTAAAACATATTCTTAAAACATTTATTTCTTCTTTATATATATTTATATAAAAAAACATTATCATAAAGGAAGTTGAACAGAATAGAAGAAAAGTATATAACTAAATCGACGCGGCAATTAAACAACATTTAACAATAATAATCTAATCTTGTACCACTTGTAATATAATACCATTGTTCGCTTACATATTTAATAAATAATTGTTTACTTTTTCTTTTTGGCACATTTAATTATTTATATTTTTATCATGTTACACAACTTTAGGTGAAGAGCGAATCTTGAATTCCTATTTTATTTCGATCCTCAAGATTGGCACTTAACATTTTACAAGCTCCCTTTGATTTGCTTCTTTCTCTCTCATTTCTTTTTCTCAATATTTATAAATTTATATTTATTACAATTAATTAAATTAAATTGATCGTGTTTATTATATAAAGCTAGTATTTACAAATATACGAGTGCGACTACCAATGAAGGAGATTTGGTCACATTTTGTGAATATTTTATTATAATACTTTCTTCATTTTTTTTTTGTATTTTTTTTTTTTTCTTTTGTCCTCTCGTCTTCTTCTTTGTCACAGCGTATTAATTAAGTTTCGTTTTCATTTCATTTTCTTAAATCCATTCTCTATGTACACTATACAAAGTAAGGGGAATCCAATATAAAGTACACAGTTTAAGTGAGCTTCCTTCGGTGACGGCGACAGCTGAAACGAAATCCTTTTGTGTGTTTAAGTTTATATTGGACGGAGTGGATGCGCTTTTCTCAAAATATTACATCATTGGCGGAGAGGAATTTGAATTGGTTTTGTTGTTGTCTCGAGAAACTGGGGTGAGGATACTTTTGTAATACTTGTTGGTGATTTCAGTCTTTCATTTTATTAAGGAAATTATAAGTGTTTTGGGGTAGGGATTGGAGGATTGGGGAGAAGGAATTGTTAGCGAAGCGACGAGAAAATTAATGGTTTGGATCGTCACTATCAATTTCACTCCAATGTCCTGAATCGACGATGTGCCTGAACAGATCCGGACGCTCAGGTCATATCTCGAGGATCGCATCCTGCTCAGCTAAACTATCCGATAAGGAATGACTGCTACCAGGCATAGGCTCCGGAAGGCCGTCATCCAATACCTCTGTCACTTCCTCGAACCGGCTGCTGCACAAGGCAAAAGGTAAATATGATGAGGGTCTACGTATATTGTTTGCTCACCTCTCGTAGCTGTCTATGTCGGGATGGAGCAGACGGTCCTTCCTGCGTCGTCTCTTGATGTCCTTGAAGGAGAGCGTCAGATGGAAGATGGCCAAGGCTATGAGCTGTCCACCGGCGACGTAGGACAGCCAGAGTCTGTTCGGGAAAACGATGGGCAGTCCTCCCAAGGGACCATAAATCATGGCCCTCTTCCATCCCTCGAACCACTCGACGACTGCCCAGCAACGGAATACCTTGTGCTGATCGTTCCTGCGGCGAGGTAACAAAAAAAGTAGAACAGCATTAATCAAGGGAATTGATGCGTTAATTAGTGTTTAATCGGAGTGCATAATCTGACGGAACGGTAATC
The DNA here is from genome assembly GCA_018845635.1 of Nicrophorus orbicollis. NCBI lineage: Eukaryota > Metazoa > Arthropoda > Insecta > Coleoptera > Silphidae > Nicrophorus > Nicrophorus orbicollis. Next base: position 946,333 of record JAFMTC010000696.1, on the reverse strand, counting down.
CTATTTGCATTGTACACGGGACATGTTTATGCAGCGCCGTAACCAGCTATTCATATTAGGCGTCGCAATATAATTTATTTGTTATTGCACTTACGAAAACTATTCCGATTAATGCCGGTTGCAATGGACAGTAACGATTCACGAATTTATATAGGGTAATGCGATTACACAGTTCCGTTAATCCTTAATTACGTAATTCGATGTTGATTTTCAACGCGGATTTAACAATCCATCAATTAGTATACTTTAGATTTGACTTTATACATTTAAAGACGTACATATACAATATTTTATTATACATTCTATTAATAAAAATAAGTACAATGACAGGATATTTTTCGATCCAAGTACAACTTGGAATTAAGAGGGGTGATAAAAATATTGATTCAACATACATTTTTAATACGTAAATTGAAATTTTAATTGAAAATACTATTAATATTGTTAATTAATGCGATATTTAACTTTGTGAATATCATTTGAATGTGGTACATTAGTTGAAATCCCAGTTCTCAGGCATTAGTCCACATGAGTATCACTGAAGATAACTTATTTTTTAGTTTTTAGTATTTCATATTGGAATACAAATATTCAAGAGCATATGACAACGCTTGAGGAGACTTCAATTTAAAATCACATTTTTTCAACAATTGGAAGGTTCCCATTCTCTAAATTTAAAAAAAATATTTGGTATGTTTATATAACCATTTATAATACTTCCATACCTCGCTATACGCCTGCTCTTTATACGGTATTTCGCTATAACGGCCCTCTTCAACTAAGGCACGTTTTCGATTTACGACCTAAAATGTTTCGTTATAACGGCAAAAAAAAAACTTTTTTCCATGTGGATATATCTATATGTTGCCAGTCTTGCGCAAGCGCAATAATTAATTCCTTATACGGTTTTTTGCTTTGCGGCCAAGTTTAGTGGAACGTATCTAAGCCGTAAAACGAGGTATGGGTGTATATATAACTCATTTACAATTCCAAATCTTTCTTCATTCAAGCATTCTCTGTATGAGAGAAAGTATTAATAAAATAACTTTAAATAAGAATACCTTCAATGCACAGAATTATATCAATTTTTTAAAATTTAATAAGGTATGAAAATATTTGGTAAACTAATAGTAATCTGTAAATACGGTTTACACAGTGACAAAGTGGCTTTAAATATATTAAACGTACTAAATAGAAGTAAGGTAATGATTTCTAGTCTGTGATTTCTAATTAAATTTAGTTGTAACAAATTCTTTACCCATGGCAATGCATTTATCAACCGCTCTTTCATCTACTGAGCTACCCAACATTTGTATATGAAGACCTTCAAATTATGCATCATCTTCTTGTAGAAATAACTGAAATATTCTGTTTAGCATTGCATGGTCTTATTTAATTTATTATTCTTTTGAACGTTCGTATAATATGCTGAAAGCTATTACTTCTGAGTATAATACTTCTTTGTGAATAATGCAATGATTTCCTTATGTTCAATTAAACTATTATTTCCTTCTTTCAACTTTCTTGCGTTCTGTTGTCAGACAATTTCTTTAAAGGTATATAGTTTCAGTTTTTAAAAATTGAATACATACCGTTGACTATTAAACGGCTTAAACAGAAATTAAACTTTTACAGAAAAGCAGTATTTTGTAATATCATTGTGATATCGATTATTCGTATTCACTCTAATAATTGAATATTATTTATTGCCATTATTATTCCTCTTTAACATTTATATTGATCAAAAATTATTTATATAGTTTATTTTCTTCATAAACATTTCTTCATAAAGTATGCAAAAAAGAGGTACAGGTTATTGTGCTGATAAATAAATTTTACTGTTTAGTTTAGTTGAGCTGTAATTCAGAATTTATTTTCTTTTTTTATTGGAAAACAATTTACCATTTTTATGAGTATTGATGACATGGAATATTGTAATTGTATAATAAACAAATATGACATTTATTAGAGAATTAGAGAGAAATCATTTCCGAGTTTAGTTTATTCTATTAAAATATTTATGAGTTGTGATGAAATTTCTTGGTTTTTCATTATTTACCTAATTGAACAAACAAGTTCAAGAATCCAATGTATAAATCAAAATAGTGTGATTTGTGCAATACTCGTGATTGATGCAGTAATCGCAGGAGAATCTATCGATTAGATAAGCCATAATATTTACTTGACATTTAATCTAAACCTGAATCATTTCCATTCGATAGATTTCGAAAAGCTCGTTTGGAAACTGTCTTCCATGTACAAAGTCTGCAAGATTAAGCGCGCCCTTTTCTTCGTAGCTCTAGTAATTATTTATCATGCAAGGTTTGCGAGTAGTTCGTTTACGTAATAACAAATGTGGGCTTTTGTTGAGAGCGGAATGTAATATATCGGCCGATTGATATCGGGCGGAAATTAGGATGGAGATAAGATTGATCTCTCATCCTTTGACGGTCGACAGAATAAAGGAATGGAAGGGGTGTATATATAAATACATCTTTATGATACACGAAACGAGACCCCCTTTCATCCGGATTCTACACGTATATATTTTAGTGTCCATTATTTTTTCCCTTCGGTCCGTTTTGTAAGATATTTGTTTCGTTTCTCTGTATGCTTGTATACTACGTAGGTAGTATAGGATGCGGTCAACTGGGAAATCTATTTCTTTTTATACGTATACCTATATATAAGCCGACACCGTACACGAGTTTCTTGCAGCTCCTTCACTTATTTTATTTTTTCTTCCTTTCTTCTATTCGTTCACATAACTTTTTTTTTTGCACTTTTCTCCTTCTATACTTTTGTATCGAACGAATCTTGAAATATTCATTGCCAACGAACGTGATTTCTATATAGAAATAACACACTTCGTGCAGTTATATGGTCTCCTATAGATAGAACACGAGTTCTAACTCACAATGGAATAAACTCGAATTGAATGCAAATTGACTGACACAACGCACATCGATTGATGTTAAAGATTGCTACCATTTTTCCCCTCACTCGTCCCTTTACTACCTTTATTTACACCAGGAATTCAATTTAATCTTCAAACTTTCAACTATATTACAGACATCGTCATTCAAAATGGAAAATAACTTCTAGCGGAGGATTCAACTTTATCACAATTATATTCAACTTTGCAACACTTTGCATAAGTAGGCCTGTTTTAATTTGGACTAATCCAGAAACTAAATATATACAAAATTAAACAGCAGAAATTTACCAGAAATGTAATATATAAATATTTAATTTGTATTCAAAAAATATATTGAAATTTGCATCTAAAGTCCATATACACAACAAACAAACCGTTATATATATTATATTTAGTACTTAGTAAAGTTTGGAAACTACTATATACAACTTGAAGCAAATATTTAAAAAAACTGTACTAATTATTTCTTTTTTTTTTAATTTTTATTATGTTTTGAAATTTTAAAACTGGACTGCAGTGAATCCGGACTGTTCGAAGCCGCACAATCTGAAGTATTCTAGTATTAAAAAAATATGAATCTATATTACCATTACTATATCATTACAATGTAACTTGTTAATATAATATTATTCTATGTTTTGAAATATTTTTAAAACTTTCCTTTATTTCTTTTGGTAAAGTTTGAAATTTCTACCCTATTTCTGATGAGTTTTCAACGAATTTGGTAGAGGTTAGAAAATTATGAAATAAGAAACGTGAACAATTTTCATTTAATATTTGATTAATTGTAAGTAATTGTATAAAAAATCATTCAAAATCTTTGGAACAATTTACAATATTTTAAATGCTTAAAATGGAAAAATAATGATTGATTTTTTTAACTAAACAATATGTATAAATTCATCCTAATTCTAATATAGACAACTCATTATTCCTTAAATATTCCATTTTCGATCATATTCTTATTCTAAGCAACTTTAATTTTAATAAGTTCAAATCATTTTTTGTTTCTAATTATGTGGGTTTAAAATTTTATTGAAAATAAATTAAAATCGCAAAAAATACAATTTAATTTTGTTTGTAATACTTGGATTTTATAGAACTTGTTTCCTTTTTTTTAAACTATTTCTATGTAAGTTACACATTTTGTAATCTCTGGGCAGAAAGACCTCGATATTAGCCATTTGGTCTAAGTTGAACAGATAAATACGTTGAAAATAACATAAAAAACAGTTGATAGGAAATTTATCACTGAAATATAGATCTTCCTGAAATAATCGCATATTACATGAAATATCATATCCAAGAAAAAGGAAAAACAGTATCAAAATAGAATCAAGTAAATGAAGATCTACTATAAAACAGAGCAGAGAAATTGAGAAAAAGGGAAAACAAAACAGGAAACATTATTAATAGGAAAAAATTAAAATATAAAATTCCAGACATTTTCAATAATTGTTTTTAATTATAAAGTTCATTATAGGTTTCGTTACTAAATAAAGATCCTTACAATATTAATAATAATAGAATTTTAAAAAAATCACGCAAATTGTTATTGATTTGTTGTTTTTGTTCTTATACTGTTTTCTTAATTTCACTGTTCTCTTAAAGGTTTTTTTAATAGTTCTGATATTCCTATCATATTTTATTTAATAATAATAACATTTATTGTAACAACAACTAGAACAAGAAACATAGAGACTGAATATAATAGAAATACAAATAGAAAATACTGTTGCTACAAAAGGCTGTAGACCATAGGTCTTTCTGCCCAATTTGAATCAATTATAATTAATTAAAATTTTTGACGTTAATCCCTACAATTTTATGTACGTAGTTGCTAGCTTTTCGTTTTATAATAAAACCAGTACATGATTAATTATGCTGTTGTTGAACATCCATTAAATTGTAAGACAATAAAAATCAATTTTAAACTGTAGCCGAAGTGTTAATTGGAATTAAAATGCTATCGAGTTAATCTTGATGAAGTATACCCTTTGGGCCATTGTTACATGCGGCACGCTTTCCCCATATATCCTTAAAAAGGGTTCACTTGAACATTGCAGGCTTTGATCACGCACAATTATTCCAATTTATGTATGCCCGAATTCGCTTATCCGGACGAGATTAGGGAATTCGACTTTATTCTATTAATTGATGTTGCCATATTCGAGATAACATTTTTTTTGCAATTTCCAGTATGCCTTGTTTCGGTCGTTCGGTTAATTAATGATCAGTCGGGACCAATTTAACGGCATTCCCAGTTCGATTTCGATTTTAATTAAATTATTTTAATGCTCCATTTGATAGGATCGATATTGATTAAGTCGGAAACGAAATTAATTTTACCCATGCATACACATTCACACACTTAACGCTAACAAATCCAATCAGTATTTGACAGTTTATATTTACGTATGGAAATGGCATCAATCATATAAATTTTATGTAAACTCAATTTAATGATTCCTAAATTAATACAGTAAAAATACATAAACTGTCAAAAATGGCATAATTAGTGTATAATTATTATGTTCATATTCTATAACTTGTTATAGAAAAGAACATTAACTAATTACGTATCATCGATGTTTTTGTTCGTATCTAAAAAGCTATGTTACTTGACTTGACAAAATATGCAAAAGATCGTTGCGCAAATTGCTATATAATTATGTAATTGTAGATAATGTAGATTTTGTTAAAATAGTAGTATGATAGTAAATTTCGATTTTCCCAAATAACTCAAAAATGAAATAACTTTTTAACATTTTATTATATCATCAGATGTGAAAGTATTAGGTAATTTGTTATATCAAAATTGTTACGTTATTACTGCATTTTTGTTGTTGTTAACAAGTCGAAAACTATGCAACTTTATAAACACTATACTCACACTATACTAAAGTCATTGTAGAAAAAAATGCTATATCACGTAACTTCATTACTTCATAACACGAAAACAATGGCATTATAAGAATATTTCATTATTGAATTATATGTATGTAAATGCTGCGCAATCTGCTAAAAAACAGTTGTTACTTCAACTTTAATTAGAACACTTTGCGTGTTCAGAAAATAAGGAAAATGGGTATTCATTTAACGAACATGGTCCATTACAAGACATTCTTCGTTACCCGAATTATTCGTTAATCTAAAATTGAGGTAAGAAGTGTCATGATTTTCTTATTATCACTAGCATTAGCTAATGTCAAAGTAAGCTATGTTAGTCGTATTTTAATATTTCGTTGTCTCTTGTTTCATTAAATGTTCGTTATTTGATTTGTAGACATTATTAACCGATATTTTTAATAAATATTCAAAACCTTTCTATTTATGTTATAGATTATATACATTTCTTCTGGTATTTATTACGTTATTGTTAGAAAAATTAACAACTTTCTTCTGATAACTAAATAAAATATTATTAATAAAACAATATTCATATAATTATAAGAAAAAGAAAACACAATTACTACCACTGCTGCAAAGGGCTATAGACCATACGTCTTTCTGCCCTAAAATTAAGTAATGAATGTAATTTTTGATTCGCTTTTTTAGATTTTTAGATTGAAATATGTAAATTCTTGAATAATCGTAATGCAACATTGAAAATGTATTGTAATGTATATTCTATTTGATATTTTATAGATCCTAATCAATATACAAATTACATTAAGGGATTATCTAATACTTACATTTCGTTGTTCCGAAATGTATGTAGTACATTAAATAATTATGTAATTTACAGATTTCATGGGAATCTGTTCTTCTAGGGAAATCGAAATAATTAAATCAATAGAAAAATTGTCTATTTTTACATAAATTGTAAGTTAATTAATCATTTAATATTAAAATAAATAGTTTTATCGTAAATCAGCCTATTGACACTAAATGTCAAAATAAAAATTAATTGATATTTAATGTTAAATGATGAAAAAAGTAAGAATCTTAACGTTTCTTTAATAAATATTATGATAATAAATAGATTGTAAAATCATTTTCGTTTGAGCCCTCGTTTTATAAAGGCAGACGAGCTCAAATTGAATCAACAGAGGAGAACGACTCGTAACAAGATAACAAAGAGCGACTGTCCTTATTCAATTAGATTAGAGCGCCATTTGAACTTGATTATCTTGCATGGTAGACAAGTAACCTATCTATAAAATCAATATACCCGAACTCTACATCAAGGTGTATAAATTTAAACACGTATAACTATTATTTCTTCCAATAATATAAAAAACCCATTGGTAATGTTTATTGATGTATGTAGTAAAGTTACATATTTATATAAGTTGATATACATTCTAATACATAATTGTAATTTTATTGACCAATTAACAACTACTTAAAATTAAAGATTTTATTGTATATCTTAATTAGTGTTCTTGAAAAAATATTTAATAAATCGTATATAATAATTATATTTATTGTAAAAGTCTCAAACAGATAAAAGCAATAGATATTAATACAATAATATTGAACTAATAATAACAACATTTATTGCAACATCAACTACAAGAAAAATATTAATTGAATATAATAGAAATACAAAGACAAAATAAAAAATAATGAAATTGGTGCAAAGGTAATGAACTAAACAAAAATAAATTGTTACAAAATAATATTTACTATAGGTCTTTCTACCCCAATAAAATACATTAACTTTTCTATGACATTTTCAACAAATCTATTTTTTGGAAGTTTTTGTGAATGAATAGATTCATGTATTACTTGCAAGTCTTATATGAATGCTTTCATAATCACTTAAACATATGTAATCTATTATTATCAGTAATTATATAAAGTGGGTACTGCTATCATTATTATTTTGATTTTGTGATATCAATCAGTGTTTATACATTTAGTTGTAATGTTATATAAAAAGAAAAAAATATGTATTTTATTTGTATATACATATTATTCGTATTGTATGAATTAATACATTTTTTTCATGTTTTTATTGATTCAGAATGTATTTGAAAAATGGGATAACATTTAAAAAAAACTTATAATTATGTATTGAAGTATAAATGAAGAAAAATAATAATTAACGAAGAAAATGATTAATTTAGTTTTCTTCATTTTTGAGACTTTAATGTTATCAAACTATAGATAGTGATAAATAAATTGAAATTAACAAAGGTTATTTTTGGATTGATAGATAATTAGATAAACCACAAAAATACAATAAAATAATATACAGTATACGTCTATAAATGAAATGTAACTAGTATAATAAATACATAGTGTGTATCGTCTTTACATAGAAATATTGGCGCTTCAGTAGTGGACATATGAAGTCTACGAGTACATTCCAGATTTTCATGTATTATAAAAAGCCACATTATAGTTTAAAAGTATAGGCAAAAGCCTGAAATAGGACATTTAGATGATATGAAAACTATTACAGAAATACAGATTTATGAAAAAAGTTTTGAAAAAAAAAACAATAGGAACCGCACGTAGAGCATCCGTGGTATCCATTTTCTAATTTTTGTAAAATCTGTTTGTAGAATTATGTGTACTTTATCTACACTTACGTCTTTATTGCTTAAGCTGTTGATTATATTTATCTATAAATTTAATTTGAATTTATTTATTTTTTTAAATTGTAATTAAAAATTAAGAAATTATATAATTATTATAATAAAAGATCAATTATTATATTTTTTGTTGATTATTTTATAATTTGCTTTAATTATGTTTATCTTTTTTTACAATTATTTTGTGAATTGTGGAAATACTAAAATTTGAATGCTATTTCGTTATGACAATCATCGTAAATCTTGCAATCTCGCTTCAATTAATCCGCGAAAAAATAAACTTATTCGCCAAATTTTGTGGGTGTGGATTAAGATAAAAAGAATAATCTTCATAATAGATCTTGATAAGATCTCACATTAAAGGTTAATTGATTACAAAAAACGTTATATTATATAAAAATGCCGCGTTGGAAATCTCAGTTTGTCATAAGGTTTCCAACAGAGGTGGATGCAAAATGTGGCGTATCTTGGGAATACTGTGTTTGGTCACCACCATCCAAGGGGCCAATATATTGTACATGTGCCCCCTAATTTCTCCGAGCCACCATTTCTGGAACGAAGTCCTGGCCAACGGATTAGCGCAAAGAGGTCACAACGTCACGATCCTCTCCCACGACGATATTAGATTGAAGCACGAGAACTATACTCTGGTTAAGTTCGAAGGTAATTAAGTTAACAATTGAAAACTTTCCTTTAATCAAGTGTACGTTGCTAAGGGATTTACGAAGCCACCGATGGGGCCTTCGATCTGGAAGATTCCCCGAAGATGAGTTCAATCACATCTATGGATAGACTGTTCGAAGCGGTCCCGTTGTTCTGCAGCATGGATTTGGAGACGGAGGGCTTTAAACAAATATGGAACTACCCCAAAGATTTCAAATTCGATTTGATCATTTGGGATGTGAACGGAGGAGAATGCATGTATCCTATAATCAAAAGATTCGGCAATCCTCCGGTCGTGGGTGTTTCGCCGTTTGGGTTGCAGCCGTCTATCAGCGATTTCATGGGCCACCATGTGCACACTTATTCTCCATTCATGATCCTCCCTTTCACAGACAAAATGACTTTCTGGCAAAGGTTGTTCAATGCGGTCTACACGAATTACGTGGTTTATTACAGGAAATACTTCTTCTTGAAGAGGCAACAGCAAATCGCTGTGGATAAATTCGGAGCCGATATGGTTGATGATTTCCAAGCTATTGAGAAGAATATTTCTGTAGCTTTGGTTAATACCGATGCTATCTACAATTACCCGGAAACCTATCCTCCTAATATCATCCCCGTAGCTGGTATCCATATACAGAAACCCAAACCTTTAAACAAGGTAATATTATGATAAAACCGTTAATAATAAATCCTCAACTGAGATTTTTTTAGGTTTTCTCCAAGATAATCAATGATAGTAAAAACGGAGTAATCCTTTTCGCGCTTGGATCTAACGTAAAATCCGAGAAAATCGAGCCTCAAGTCCTCGAAGCGTTCGGCAAATGCTTCGAAACATTACCATACACAATCCTGTGGAAGATCAAGGGAGGTAAAAATTTGAAACTGCCTAAGAACGTGATCACCGAATCCTGGATCCCGCAGAATGACGTCCTAGGTGAATACAAAATCGAATTACCGACGAACGGGGGAAAATAAGTAATAATGAAATTCGCAGCTAATCCGAAGACGAAATTATTCATCACCCACGGAGGCGCTCTCAGCACTCAGGAATCAATCTACAACGGCGTGCCGATGTTGGTCTTCCCATTTTTCTACGACCAATTGAATATCGCAGCGAAGATCGCTGAACGGAAAATTGGAGATAAATTGGATTACTTCAGCATGACCCCGGAATACGTTTGCGGGAAGATTAATAAGATTCTCGGCGACGAGCAGTGAGTGAAGAAACGAAATTTCGTTTCAACAGTTTTTTTTACAAATTATTATTATTATATTTTTGATTGATGCCTCAGGTACACGAGGAACGTTAAGGTCATGTCGACTAGGGTCAGGGATCAGCAGAACACGCCTTTGGAAAGGGGAATATTCTGGGTCGAGTACATTTTGAGGCACGGAACTGCGGAGCACTTGAACCTGGTGATCCGAAACGCCTCGGTGTTCGAATCCCTCAATTTGGATATCATGTGCTTCCTTTTGGCCATCGTCGTCGTTCCGCTGTTACTGATTAAATGCTACTGCTGCAAGCGTTGTAAAAAGGACAAGAAAATCAAAACCAATTGATTTCTCGATTACTTTTAACTAACAGCATTGTAATCATTTACTCACATAAAAAGATATTAAGCAATTTGTTACTTATTTTAAAAATGTATTAAAATAATCAATTGCAGTATTTTGCTAGTTTTTCGTAAACTTAAATATTGCTTTGAATATGTTTATTTAAAAAATACAAATTTGTGTTTACATTAATTTTTTTCAAATTTATTTTTAGCTAAATCTTCCATTATCCTACAATATATTTAGTAATTTTAAGATTGATGAAGGTCGATAGCCCTTGTGCCAAATTTTATTGTTGGTCAATAAATTATATTATTATTATGATATATAAATAGATTTCTATAAAATTATGCAAAAAATTGTAATGAAATATATAATAATGTGTTAAGGTATTGATGTTTAGATGCTAGAAAAAAATGATTCAAATAAAGGAGATATACACAAAGGTTGAGAATCTCTGATCTAGATATTATATATAAAATACGTAGTAACAGTAAAACAGATACATTTTTAATTATGTATTCTTATTTGTTTATGACTTTATACATTGTATTGAGTCTAGACAATGTCAAATCATTCAAAACACGATTTAATTATAGGTTTGGTGTTGTTGTTAATTTACTTAAATGAGATACAACACGTGTCTCAGACATGTTGTTTTTGAATAGCGTTCCACACATTGTGAAGTTTAATTATTAGGTTGTGAATGCCTGGAGCGATATTTTCACGTGTTTATGTGAAAGTATAGAGATATTATTATGAATCAATTAATTCATAAATAGTAAAACGCAGAAATGCATAGTCTTTATAATTGATTCTGTTAATATTTGACTGATTGAAACCGGGCTAATCGATTAATATTTTGTATACATATTTTTATTTTCCTCAAATAAAGTTTTGCTTTTTTCATAAATTTTTAAACCGTTTTTCGTTTTATACCAGTTTCATTACATTTCTACATCTGAAAATATTTTAAATATGTTTTTTTTTCTCTATAAACATATCAAAGCATTTCTAGTAAAATTAAACTAATAAATATACTTATATTCGTTTTAAATAGTAATTATTATAAATAACATTTTTTATATTCTAATAACTAAATATTATATGGACAAAAATAGGGTGTTCAACATAATGACAAAAACTTGTTTATTTTTAAATAATTTTCTTATTTAATAAATAGAAATATATTATTGATTGTCTGAATTAACATTTTTGAAATTCTGATTAACAATCAAGATATGTTTTATAGATAAATGTAATTCTTAATGTATTTGAAACTAATTTATGTAGGATAAAAATTGACTTTATCAAAAAACATTTTCAATATCTTTATTGGACCAAAGGGCACACGATCGAGGTTTTTCTGCCTCGAAAAACTATTTCCCATCGAATCGAATATTTACAGATAATTGTTTAAGCCCATTAACGGTCATTGGTTTCAAGCAGCTCGTGTATCCATTGATGTCTCGCCATAACAAGCAATGGATGTGTGCTTGTAGTTGCATCAAAACATCACGGCCCTTTGTCCATAAACACTGAAGCAAATACCGAAAATGATGTATGGATGTAGCTTTGTTGCAGATTCGACTGTCACAATACAGAAAGGATATTAATTGCTGCATAAAGTCTTTCTTTAGGTTTACTTCAATTCTCTGATTATTTCTTATCTCAACGAATGACATACGTAAACAGTGGGTAATCGGTTAACGAACATAATCCGTTCGAATTGTTCGAGAACCGAACCACTAATCTTAGTTCTCAAAAGGAACATCAATCCGTAAATGAGGTATTCGGTATTCGAACATCTTTGTGTTGTGCTGAGATAAGAAAAAAAACATTTACATATTACTTAATTGCAAAGCAATTATTAACTTGTAATAGATGCGAAATTACGAATCACGATTTATACATCCGGAATACAGTTATAATAAAAAGAAATGCAATCTCAATGTTAAATCAAAATACATTATTTTGAAGAAACTGAAACGAATTAATTTTAATATTAAATGAACGGAGAAATAAAGGTTGCGTAATCGCATTACCCAGTAATAAGATGCAAAACTGTCATCATAATTCCCATTAAGGAAATGTTACGAGCCGAGTTTACGATCGAACTTTTACGTGAAAATCGATTTTCGATGCGTCCTTCGCGCAGATTTGGAAAATTCTTCAACTAAAAATGCCTCGGAAAATGTATGTACATTTTATATACACGTCTCGCCTTCAACGAAATGGAATGTTTTAGTGTTGGATAATATCGTTCCGAGTTTATAGCGTGAAACGTTCTAGTCCATCCACTAATAGATACTCCGTCTAATAAAAAGTAAGTGCATCATTGAAAATGTTTTCGTAAATAAATAAAACGAAACTCTTTTATGAATGGTGAAATAAATTCATGAAAGTTATTGCCGGTTTGACTTTTAAATGAATGCAAACATGTCAAATTAAGGGTGCATTGAAAGGTTTCAGTGGAATACGTCAGTTTCTGTGATTAAATACTGTTAGGTTTAAAAAGAAGCGAGGGGAAATGCACGATCGCGTTTGTTTTTATGACCGGAGTAGCAATTAAGTTAATTGATTTACAGGAAGGTATAGAAAATTCGCTCACAACGATAAATATATATATAAAAGGTTTGATTTAACGAGAAAGCAGAATGCCCATAAGCTGCATTTAATTACTGTTACTAATCAATGAAAGTCTTAATTTTCTTTACGATTTAACAATTTGTAGGATTTTAAGATCAACTGTAGTTTTAATTAATTAAAAATATATTTTCTGTGCACAATTGAAATATAAAGTAAATAATATTTAATTTAAAAGCAAAGCTGTATAATGACATGTTATGAAATATATAGGGAAAACTGTTTTATTAAACAAAACTCTAATTCCTTATTAATTGGTATAATTGATAATTATCATTATTATCAACCAATAATTTCACATTGCATACAGTTTAATTATTAATTGAAGTATTTAAGTTTATTTTTTATTGCGTATAATATATTTAAAACGATGAAATCTGTATGAAATTATAAAATAATTAACAATTAATTCCATTCATGTATACTTACATTCGGTTCATGTTATTATTATTAAATGTTACGTAGTAAATCAATTGCTGATCAATTAACTGAAGGATCCTTGAAAAATGTATGTATTGATTTTTATTATTTTCAATTCGAGGTCAATTTTAGAATGGATCTATACAAACAGATCGTTCAGGTCTGTAACTTCAATTAATTTTAAGTACGTAAGTGCCGTTTGCAGCGATTGAATATCACCGGACACAGTAGATTAACTCGTTATTATGTCATATGGAATAATGCTGTGATTTCGAAATTGGGAGCTGCGCTTCATTGAGGAGGAGCACCTTCGCATCGGAGAGGCGCGACACATTTTAATGTTATGTAATTTTGATAACAGGAAGGCGGAAGATTAGATTCTTTAAAAAGATAACCATAGTAGAATTAAGTTTGTGTTTGAAAATCACTATCTAATGGGTATTTATTATTAATTATCATCATGTTTATTAAACACAAAAAAAGATTATGAATATCAAGATCAATTTCGTGTTCACGTGTGTACAAATGTTGCATTGAGATACGAATTTTCGTTATTTACTTTAACAAATCAGTATTTTGTTTATATCAATTTACTCATCATTTGTAATTCAAGAGCAAATACAAAACTCGTGTATATTTCCGTTATTTATTATAGAAAATAAATAAGTTAACGTCTCTTATAAAATAATGAATGAATTTGTTAATTTATGGTATTATAATTAATTCGAAATAGATAGCTGAATCATTATAGTAACTAATTATAATTACATAGGTGTGAGGTGAATTCAGTCGGTTTTAACTTTGTTTCTTTGCTTCCGAAAGAGGTTGTAGGATAATTTAATTAGTATTAGTGCGGTTGCAATTAAAGCGGCAACAAAGCCAATTATATCAATGTTGAGCGTCTGAAATGTAAACATATCTCTGGCAGCCAAACTTAGATGCTCTCCTCCCCCTTGCCTAAATATGTATTCAATCCAAAACACGGCTCTCTGAAGTGGAGTGTTCTGTTGATCCTTGACCCTTCTCGAAATTAATTGCACGTTCTCATAATACCTATAGATTTGTAATAGAAGTAGTGAAGGTAATTAGTAAGATATAATTAGTATTTACGTGGAATTTTCAAGCACGGTCGTGATCTTGTGACAAATATGCTCAGGCGAAAGCTTGTCGAATTCCAGGCTCTCGGCGATTTTCCTCTCCACTAGTTTAGCAATGTTTCCTATTTGATCAATAAAGAAAGGCATTCCAATTATCGGCACGCCATGGAACATGGCCTCCTGTGTGCTTAGAGATCCTCCATGTGAGATGAAAAGTTTCGTTTTCGGATGGCCCAAAATATCGTTAATTTGCAACCAAGGCCTTGTAATTACATTCTTCGGAAACTTTCTGTGCTTTGTATTATTGAATTGCATGACAATTGTATAAGGAAGGGTTTCGAAGCAGCGCACGAAATTATTCAACATGTTTTCTTTAAGAAACTGGGCTTGGATGTTGGAGCCTAGAGAGAAAAGGATAACGCCGTTGCTTACTTCGAATACTTTCTTCAAGTCCTGAAATTATTCTTATAAATTTAAAGAAAACAGGATGAGACTACACGATTACCTTCTGGATTGGCTTAGCCGGTTTGATGTGCAAACCTCCGACTGGTATTATATTCGGCGCAAGAGCTTCGGGAAAATTGAAGATTGCATCACTGTTTACCAATGCCAAAGATACATTTCTTTCAAATTCTTCCAATGGTGCCGTGAGAGAGCTTCCGAAATGTTCGTCTGCTAATTTCTGCATATCCGGTAAGTAAGAGTTGATCCTCAGGTAGGTGAGGTAGTTTATGGAGATCGTATTCGTGATACGCTCCCAGAAGGACATGGCTCGACCCGAGTATGATGTACCGTAAAACGGGATATAATTGAAATAGTGATGTCCCATCATGTAGCTGATGTAAGGCTGTAATCCAAACGGCGATACCCCAACGACCGGCGGATTTCCGAAGCGTTTAATTAACGGGTAAAGGCATTCGCCGGCGTTTAAATCCCAAATAATCAAATCAAATTTATAGTCCTCTGGGTATTTCATCAGGGTTTTGAGGCCCTCCGTGGACAAGTCGTAGTTGCACATTATGCCAAGCAAATACCAGAAACTGGTGATGTCTGCCGTTTCCGGCTTTGCTAGGCTCTCCTCATAATCGAATAGTTCATGAATCTTCTCGTATCCACCTAAGATTTACTATATATTTTCGTAATTGTAAAACTAATCAATGATTTACCTTCAAGGTGGATGACCGTATAATTCACGTGTTTAATCTTGGCCTTATCGTGCGACAGCAACGTAACGTTGTGTCCATTTTCCAACAATCCTTCGATCAGTTTTTCATTCCATAGATGATGGCTGTGCGAGATCATAGTTGTAACACCAAGTATGTTTGCGCAATGCACCGCAGTAAACGCGTGAACGAGCAACAGAAAAGTAATCCTCGTCATAATTCGAACGTTACGACGAATCGAAAACGACTGGACGTAGACAAGCAGTGCTTAGCAGATAAACGTGTTTTTCCTACTCGATTTTTTTCGGCCTCCAACGCTTTATTGCTGTTAACGACATGGGCTTGATACATCCTCTTCGTTGTCAATTACAGTCAAAATAAATTGTGAGTGAAATTAACTATTTTGGCAATGACTCAATCAGAAGCTTATAAACAGTTTACACGTTTTGTATTGGTTCGAAGAGATTCATTTATTTTCAACGAATTTTTTTTAAATACTAAATTTAGAAAGAAATAAACAGTAAATGAATATTTCGAAGTTACATGAAAAGACGCTCTTTATGAAAAAGTTCTATGTTATTGTCTATATAAAAGAGTTTGCCTTTTTCTTTAAATTATTTTTCTGTGATTTATTGTAAAAAAATACTTTTTATTTTTGTAGTTTTATTATATAAATATAAATATATATATATATATATATATATATATATATATATAATCTATTATACAATTTCTATAGATGAAAGATAATTTTCCAATGTTGTTTAAAAAAGCAATTTTTATACAGTTATATACTTTATTTTAATAGTTTATTGTTATTATATAATTTGTAAAGATAGAATGATAATTCAAAATGATTAATTTAGTTAAATAATGATGTTATGTTATTATAATTGCAAACATATATTATATTTTAATTGTTTTTTCCGCTATTTATTTAATACGAAGAAATAAGCTTTACGTAGTTTAACAATTTATTTAGTAATATCATGATAATAAGTTATCAATGACTAATAGCCGTCTCGCTTTTACTGTTTTTTCCGTTAGTAAAGTAATGATAAGTTATAATATCCAATAGCCATTTTATATTAACAGATTTTCCGTTATTTATTAAAAAAATAAGTGAATTTTTGTAGTTTCATAATTTATTTAAATGGCCTATTTTCCGTATACAATTTGTATAAATGAAAGATTATATAAAATTATTAATTTATTTTGTTATGCAATGATGATAAGGTATAATAATCGTAAAAAAATATATATGAATGGTCACAAGGTCATTGACCTATATCTATTTTTTGTCTAAATGACTAATAATTACTCAATTCATTTAGTAATTAATTATAACTACATTTAGAGTAGATGATAGATGAATTTAGTGGATTTTTAATTTTATTTTCTGCTTGTTAAAGATGTTGAAGGATATATAAACTAGAAACAAAGCAGTTACAAATATGACGGTAATAAAGCCAATTATATCAATGTTGAGGGTCTGAAATGTATACATATCTCTGGTCGCTAAACTTAGATGTTCTCCATCCCCTTGCCTCAGTATGTATTCAATCCAAAATACGGCCTTCTGCAAAGGAGTGTTCAGTTGATCCTTGGCCCTTTTCGAAATTAACTGGGCGTTTTCATAATACCTGAGGATTTTTGAAGGAAATTACAGAAAGTAATCAAAATGATTTAATTGGTATTTACGTGGAATTTTCCAGAACCATCATGATCTTGTGACATATATATTCCGACGAAAGCTTGTCGAATACCAGCCTCTCGGCGATTTTCCTCTCCACCAGTTTAGCAATGTTTCCAATTTGATCAATAAAAAAAGGAATTCCAATTATCGGCACGCCATGGTACATGGCCTCTTGCGTGCTCATCGATCCACCATGCGAGATGAAAAGTTTCGTTTTCGGATGGCCTAAAATATCGTTTATTTGTAACCAAGGCCTGGTAATTACATTCTTCGGAAACTTTCTGTGATCCGTGTTATTGATTTTCATGATGATCGTGTATGGAAGCGTTTCGAAGCAGCGATAGAAATAATCCATCCAATTTTTGCTGACACTTTCTGATTGTATGTTGGAACCTAAAGAGAAAAGGATAACGCCGCGCGATGTTTCGAAGATATTATTCAAATCCTGAAAATGTTTGGTTTTGAAATTTAAAGAAAACAAGAGGATGTGAATACGCGTTTACCTTCTGAATGGGCTTAGCCGGTTTGATGTGCAAACCTCCGACGGAAATTATATTCGGCGAAAGTGCTTCAGGGAAATTAAAGATTGCATCACTGTTCACCAATGCTAAAGAAAAATTCCTTTCAACTTCTACCGGTATTTCGGTGAGGGAGCTTCCGAAATACTCGTTTGCTAACATGTGCATCTTCGGTAAGTGAGAGTTTATCCTTAAGTAGGTTAGGTAATTTATGGAGAACGTATTCGTGAGACGCTCCCAGAAGGACATGGCTCGTCCCGAGTATGATGCACCGTAAAACGGGATGTAATTGAAATAATGATGTCCCATCATGTAGCTGATGTAAGGCTGTAATCCAAACGGCGATACCCCAACGACCGGTGGATTTCCGAAGCGTTTAATTAACGGGTAAAGGCATTCGCCGGCGTTTAGATCCCAAATGATCAAATCAAATCTGTAATCCTCCGGGTATTTCATTAGCGTTTTCAGGCCCTCCGTAGACAAGTCCTGAACGCATATGTCAGTAAGTATTTCCCAGAAACTAGAAATGTCTATTGATTCCGGTCGCGATAAGCTTTCTTCATAATTGACTATTTCATGAATTTTCTCGTATCCACCTAAGATTACTTATAAATTCCTTAATCGTAAACTCATCAATGATTTACCTTCAAGGTGGAGGACCGTATAATTCACGTGTTTCATCTTGGCCTTATCGTGGGACAGCAACGTAACGTTGTGTCCATTTTTCAATAATCCTTCCACCAATTTCTCGGTCCATAAATGATGGCTGTGCGAGATCAGAGTTGTAACACCAAGAATATTTGCACAATAAGCCGCGGTAAATGCTTGAAGGAGCAACACAAATGTTATACTCGACATAATTTGAAGCATTCCGTGAAACGGAATCGACTGGTCGAAGACAACCTGTGCTTAGCAGGTAAACATATTTTCCTCCTCCATTTTTCTAGAAAACGAACACATTATTATAAACATGCCCATATTTCATGTCAATAATAGTGTCATTAAATTTTATAAGAAATGAACGATAATTACTACAAATTTATTAGATATTTTTTTTATTTAATTATTTACTTTGTATGATTCTTTTAATAATTAATAATATGATAATTTATTTAATATTTGCAATAAGAAACAAATAAAAGCAAAACATATTCATACAATAATAATATATAACATCATTCCGAGGAAACAATTAATGACTGAAGGACCTCTTATAAGTTTATTCACTGATTTTTTTTTTGCAAATACTAAATTTAGAAGGAAATAAAATAGGAATTGGATATCTGGAAGTGACGCGACCTGTAACCTACGTTACGTAAAACGGCGCCCTTTATGAAACGGTCGAATTTTACTGTCCACATAAAAGTGTCCGTAAAGAATACCATCATCGGAATTATGTCCGCATCCTACATACATGCATAAAAAGAAAGTTCGTTTTTTGCTGCGAAGGGATGAGAAATGCCGGAAACCCACGTAGCTGAAACCACCCACACGGTCGGACACGCACGTCTTTTTTTACGATCGTTCGGTATTTGCATTTTTAACCAACCATCCGAACCCTGCTTCTGCTTTTAGATTAGAAACTTCAAGTCTCTCTCTTTTTTTTGGTTCTGCACCCCTTTCGAAGTGGTAAAAAGCTTCGTTTCCGCGCACGCAAGGAGCGGAGTAGATAGGTCCTTTAGTTTTGGGGGATAAGGTTTATTTGTGCGCAATACAATTGAGAATTTATGATGCCTTTTATCTCGCAGACCACGACGGATTTATGCCTTTTCGGTATAAATTATATTTACCTCAAAAAATACGGTTCCTACGAGTTTTTCTTTTTATTTAGGTACACGCACGGCGTGTGTTTTTTCTCACTCATTTTCTCTCTCAACATAAGCCTTAAAGAAAATTTATTTGCACATTCCAAAGTTCTATATTGCATCCGCTTCTATGCTTCAATAAATTTCACCTTTCTGCCTTTCCTAACCAGATGCCTATTCTAAACTTCCATTCAAAAACACTTAAGAATGAATGTTGAAAAACGTGTTTCGCAAATGTATTTTCAAATATATATTTATAGTCTAAACGTATACAACAACTACATTATAATGCTTTTATTTATTTAACATAAACAATTAAATAGTAATTAAAGATCTGAGAGAATTATTTGCAACAACAAATTAGATTTATTTCTTTTATCTGTGATTATTACAATATACAGTATAATTAATATTTATAGAGAATTGAATAACCTATAGTCTATAGCTCTATGTGTATTTTTATTTTATTATTGTTATGTAAATATGTTTTGGTTTTTATCTGTACAGGCAACTATTGCAAGAATTATTGTTATATAAAATAACTTATTATTCATTGACCAAGGTATTTCAGCCCAAGAATAACTTGCAATTTAAGAAGATTCTAAATTATTCTACACATTACTTCCAACATATAAAGCAAGGAGATTTGTATAAACGGGAGAAGTTGGTATTTTTTTATTATGTTACGGTCCTATCTCTGGTACCTTTTCAGTCCTTATCAGCCTCACTATCTTATTACCGATTGGTAAATTCCGGAGAAATCGGTCAGCGGTGAGGTTCGAACCAGCACCTGTCGCACCAGATTTTCATCAGGGACTTTTAACAACTCGGCCAAGAGTTGCCCCCATGTTGGCAAATGTTAAAAACTACAGTAAAGTAAGCAAAGTTATATAAAAAACTAGACAATTTTCAAAAAAGTTTTAAACCATTGAAAGAGTAATGTGAAGAATAAATAGTTCAAGTAGCATTGTTATTTGATAAAGAAACTCATTACATTTTAAAACATTTCCGTGATAATTATATTTCTTGAAGCGTAATTATTTTTATCGAAAGTTTTGTCTTTTCAATGACAGCGAAGACAATTAAAATTGTTATTATAGCAATTATTTTTATAAAAAATTATCGACACGCAGATAATTTTTATAATTATCGAAAAAATACCTATAAATTGGTCTGAAGTAATACATAAGCGATTTCAATAATTTAGTTGATGGTTACTTTCCTAAGTGTTTTGTTTATAAACATGTCATTTTTTAAAATTCCTATTTATACAAGATTAGATATTGAACTATCAGAATTTTAATAATATGTTATTTCTGATAAAATATTTGTTTTTATGAATAGTATTAAAGAAAAGTTAGTTATAAATTAGTGTTTAGAGTTTTATTGGTATAATAATTACCTATAATTAGATCACAATTATACAATTATCCAAATATTAGTCATCATGTAAAAATAAACACTCGATGAAAAATAGAACTATTATGTAATTTTACAATTAAAAGAAAATGATTTAATATATTTTTCTTAATTGATATTTGTTATAAATCTATATAAATATCTGAAGTTCAAAAATACATTTTATATAATATTATAGCTTGAAATATAATATACAAAATTTTGCATTATTTAATTAATATTAAAGTTTTATCATTTATGTACATTAAAATCGGCAGTTTTTCATTAAAATGTTTTTAAATAATAATAATAATCTTCTTTTAATTTAAACATATTTATTTGGAAATTGGGCCAAATGGCTATCAACCAAAAGACTATTGACATGAATCTATCCGCCTTTAAACTTATTTCTTAAATATTTTATTGGAACATAGTTTTTTTTTAAATTGTTTTTTTTTTGCAAAAGATTGTAATATAACTGAGACTAATTCAATGTTTTATATGTAGTAAAATGGTATGAATAGTACGGTTAGATAGTTTCATATTCGCAGCATATGGGAAAAAATACAACAAAAGTTCATTAAAATTGATCATTGAACTTTTTCGATAATTTTGATTGCCGTATCCCGTTTGTATATGAAATAATAACCCAATTTGATTATACTGCATTCGATCATCAATGTTATTAAAAATTTCACAACGTAACACAAATCCATCGGCTATTCCAACTGCATGTATATTATTTCCCGTTGAAAAAAATACAATACTATATCCAGTATATTTAAAAAGTATGATTTATTTTCTTATTGTATTATATTACTATATTTTCTTTAATTAAACAATAATATTTTATTGAATAGAAATCTAATAAATATGAACTAAATTTAATATTTTTTGATAATAGATTGGGTTATTATATTTAATTATTAAAATATGTCAGATTTTCTATATATTTTAATAAAATCAATTTGTTACTAATTATACGGATATCTTTCGGATAAAATCTTGATACAATAAAAATAATGAAACAATAACTAAAATTTACTGTTTTTTAAACGTATATTGATTTAACAATCCTTTGATATTTCTTTATATTTATAAAATTTGTTATTTTTATAATAATATCCGTGGAAATAAGTTATTCTACACATTCATAACGAATGGTTATGGCCAAAGGAATAGTTGGTGTTGAATATTTTAACCGTTATTTTTTTTGAGAGATCAAAAAGGTTCGAGGGATACTTTTTCAAGGGATTGACAAACTTTGTTGCCTTTATACGAAATTTACATGTTCCACAGATTCTCCAAAGCAGAAATCCTCAGACTTTGCACGATTACCGAAAAGGATCACGTCCTTGGAAAGCTACAAAAAAAGGGAGTCCGAGTTTACATTGAATCGTAATTCTACTATTATTATAATAATAGTCAAGAAAACAATAATGATTTTTATCATAAATAAAAACCGTTTAATATTAAAATCTTTAAATAATTTAATAATAATAACAAATTTATTGCAACAACATGAAACAAAATACACAGAAAATAATACACAATTATTACCATTGCTGCAAAGGTCTAATCATAAGTCTAACTAAATTATCAATACAATCTAGTAAATTGAAAAATGTAATATACATGTATTAAAATTATATACAAACTTTAAATTAATTTAGTTAATTTATAAAATTAACTTTTTAATGAAAAAATAATACAGTATACCTCGTATATTATGGGATTCGTTAATATCAATAATTATTGAAACACTAACAAAACTTATATGGAAAAATAAAACGACAATTAATAGTAATGATGAAACGAATGTGAATAATTACGGTGGCATTTCTCTCCTCACAATCACTTATAAAATCCTCTAAAAATCACTTCAAACTAGAGCAGAAGAACATCTGGATCCACTATTCATATCAATGGAATATCAAGGGAGATTTTGAAAGAGACGATCATGTGCCCAACAGATTATGAACTTTAAATCTATTGTTTCATATTCATGAAGCTTATAAACAAGCAGTTTGTAGTGACTTTCATCGATTTCAAAAAGGCTTATGGCTTCATTGATCGACCCACCCTGTTTGAAATACTGAAAGAACTGTGACTGAACTACAAAACAAGAACAATTATTCAGAAAAATCTTAACCAAAGTTAAATTCAGGGGATAAATTTCAGAGCCCTTCGAAATCAGGAATGGTATAAGGCAAGGAGATGGACCTTTGCTCTACCTGCGTGTTCGAAAAAATCATCCAAGAGTGGCGAAAAGAACGTTTAGAGGACTGAAAATAGAGTGATATATTCCAATCTCTCTGAGAAGGCAGCTTTCGAATCACGAATCAGGAAAATGAAAATGACTAACAAAGGCCTATTACAACAAGAAATCCACATCTACAAATGCCAAATTTATTCTCCAGAGTGCCTTGAAAAAACTAAAAGGGAAATAAAATTCTAAGAAATATCTTGGGCTGAGCAACAGAAAATGGGGAATATAGGAGATGGCACAATTACGAACTTTATATCCATGTTGGAATAATAACTGACACCACGGGGAATCGAAGAATTAACTTTTACTGCCATATAAGACCAAATAACCCAAAGCCAACGAAAAGAAATCAAAGGGAATTTGGTTCACTGATTTACTGAGGTGGAACAGGGTTTGCAAGTGGGAATTACAGGCAGCGATAACAGGGAACGTGCCCTCCTTAAATAAAAATTAGCAGTATACCGATATTTCCAAGAAAATCCTAAGCTTCCAACATGAAAGAAGTGGACTGAAAAAAGGAAGCAACAGCATCATGAACAAATGCGAAAGAACTAGGAGGATGTTAAAGCTCGATGAAGCAAGTAGCAGTTTGAATGACGTGGTCCATAGATGGCCGGATCAAAAGAAGGAATAACGATGAAAATTAATTTTATGATTCATTTTAGATTATACTTATAAATTAAATTTTGAAATTTTCAAACCGAATTATTAGTTAATTTGCACTGATTGCAGCCAAAATATGGAATGTAGTATTAGTAGTATAGTATTATCTTGATAATTAGTAATTATATCACTGTTATAAATCAATTTAATTCAATTTCTTGTTATTTAATGAACAATTTAAATTAAAAAAATTTTATATAATATATTTTGAAATAAAATGATTTATTATAATATATCCATTGTCTAGATTCACTTGTAAATGAAAATTTCTGACGTTGTAAGTAATAAAAATATTTTTCCATTTAAAAATTTAATTAATGAAAGTGCTTTCATTATTTTCGCGCGCGCCTTTTGTACGTACAATTGAATTCATTATTTCCCATTTGATATTTCCTATTAGAGCATCCCCCTATTATTTCGTCCTTAAACACGCGTCTGCATCCTGTTTTTCTTCTCCTTTTTTTCCCCCATCATCCTTCCTCCGCTGCGTTACTCCTTCTTCCTTAGCCCCGTCCTATTTTTCTCGCCGGGAAAACTGTTTTCTTTTATCTCGAAGCTCGAAGCTCGCTCGCTCTTCTCGACGGGAGGCCTTTCTTTGTGCTTCAAACAAACGCCTTTTGCGCGCCACCCACGCAAACTACGCCATTTAAACCACATCAACAAGTAACGACGAAAAGGAATCTTGAGCGGGAAATTTTTCAAATATTCGCAAACATTTTCAAAGGATTCACGTGCATCCGAACAATGAAATATTTACAGGTGTTGTAAGAAAAACATTTACCATGCAGACGGCGCTGTAGAACAATACACTTTAATAATAAGAAAAAATAACTTAAGTTTCTCTTAAATTTTAAATCATATTCATTAATTTGAAATATTTGAAAAATTAAAGACAGAAAGATCTGTGCCCTTTGGACCAATAAATAAGTTTAATAAATAAAACATTTAAATTGTTATACAATATATTAGTAAATTGCTAATTAAATTATAAAATTAACATGAATTCAAAAAATTTGAATTATTATTTTCATGTAAATTTATTTAAACTCTCTGGACTGAATGACATTGGTTAATTGGCCATTTGAATCTTTTGATATGAAGTTTTGGCTCCTAGTTTATAATGCGAGTAAGCTTTGTTGGGAAGTATAAATTAATTACAAATTGCAAAAATTCGTAGTGAAACGTGCGGTTCCCCGGTGCTTTCTTTTACAAGAAATCCTAATTGACTCTTTTCTGTAAATAGGTTGCTTTTTGACGTGAAAACTATTGTTTTCTAATAATTTTTGTGTGTATTTTTTGAAAATGTAAAAAAATAATAGAAATTGTTTATACCACATTGTTGGTTGTTTCTGAAATATAATGTTTGCAGGCTGTATTTGTAGAAGTTAGTTTAGATTGAAAAATAACCGGAAGTTCTAAGAAGTGTACAATAGTTAACTTTGTTTGTAAAGGAAAAGCCGGAAATGCTCGAGGGTACGTTCGGACTTGTTCAGTTCACATCTCTATAAATCTATTATTATCTAGTTATATACAGTTATAATAGTCTTCAAAATTATAATAGTATATAACATTTATAAAATAAATAATAATACAAGATAATTTTTGGGCCATTAAGTATACAAACAAAATAAATAAATCTTAATTCTAAATGAATAAAAATTAAAGTAATGGCTGGCCAAAGGGCTATCGACCATTGATCTTTCCGAGTAACAAATAAATACATTTATAGTAACAATATTTTTTTATAGTGTACAAAAATTATGGATATTAGGACCAATAAAATAAATCAATATTTAGCTTCGTTATTTGCTGTATTTTTTATATATATTAAATAAATAAATGGCAGTTAATTATTTTAAAAATCTATTTTTGTATAGTATTTTTCCAATATGCAAATCAATTCCTATTTAAATATTCGCACATCGTGTTTATTTTACATACATGTTTTTGGGGGAGTTTAACGAATTTCCAGTACTAATGAAATATTGCATTCGCCATTCAATTTTCCGAATCGTTGATGCGAATTTCAATGGGATTATATAAATATACGTTTTTTGAATCGATGCGTTTGTTATGCAATCTATATTTGCTGCGTAAGTGAAGAGTAAATGGAGGCAACTTACCGTATGCAGAGTTTGAGAAATAGGCCCACGACCCAAGTAATTTCCAGGATCAGGAGTAGTGCACCGCCTCCACTGGAAACAAAGGAATGAAGAAAAAGATAACTTCGAGTAGGAGGAGAAAAACAGAAAAAAAAAGTATAAACGACATCGCATTTGTATTGTCACTGTCACAAAGAGTAAGCGTTCTTTCAGCATATTCACCGCACATCCTTGGATGCCCCGGCGGCTCCGCCACCCTCTCCCGCATATCCAGATACACATTCCTTGTACGCTAGAAGGGGGGAAGGGAATAGAAGGACCAGGAATTTTGTTGCAGCGCAAGGCAAAGACGGGAAGGATGGATAATTCTTCGTGAGACAACGTGACGTTCATAAATTTCAATTTGACTGCGGCATGACAGGCACACGGAATATTTTTTAAAACATCGAGCATATTTACATTTATGGCGTTATTACAATATATGCACGTACATATTTCAAATGCTAGTAATGTAATGCTACTTTCTTACATTTCTTCATCCTTTCTTATTTCTTATATAAAATACGATTATTTAACGTACATCCGTTTTAATGCATGTTTCAAAATATGCACATGAAGATTAGAGCAGAGGTAGACAAATGCGACTCTTCATTAAGTTAAGTACGGCTCTCATTGACTATTTATATTCATAGTAATACTTGAAAAATAGCTATTCATCTCTCATTGACTGTAGTTCCCAAAACTAATTTCTTAAATATATTTAAGAAGAGTGGTTAAAAAATAAAATGTAAATGCAAAAATAAATTGTAGAGCAGGGTTTTCCTGTAATAGAACAATTCTTAAATTCTATATTTTGACGGAACACCTTCTTAATGTTGTAAAGCACCACAAACAACACTTAGTTATTAATACATTCCAGTTTTTCATGGAAAACCAATGTTTTGTGAAGCTTATTTTTCGAATATAAGACAGTTTAAAAGGTTGTTCCGAAAAAAATCAAAACTATTTTTCCATATGAATTAAAGGAAATTAGATTTAAACTTATTTCTATGTACACATTATTATTTATGTATAAAATTAGTTAGAAAAACAATGAAAATTCAGAAACCAAAATATTAAAAAGATTGAAAGATTATATGCAATTTGCACTAATAAATATTAATGAAAAGTAATATTTACAAGTATATAATGTACAACTAATGAGATAGATTAAGTTTTAATAAAGTTGTATACATTTATATAAGAAGTTATTTGAGAACTGCTATAAATTGGAAGTTTCTAATTACTTAAGTTTGTTGTCAATATCGCTCCAATATATACAATATATCAATATTTACATTATATGCAATCAGCAAGAATTTAATAGCCCGAACTTAGACCGAAGGGTCTTAGATCAATAGCTTGGAGCAAGCAGATAGGTATATTGATTAGGCAATAATGCTTATCCCACAAATTCTATATTTTATGTCTTAATACAAATATTTATTAAAATAAATATGATTTGAACTAAGAATTTTTCATCATTTTTTTGTTTCATTTACTGAATCTAATTCTGAAATTCAATAACTAAATTGCAAATCTGTATAATATAATATTTTAAACTGTTAGATTACATTGCTGAGTATTTTCTTATAGAAAATGATTCTAAATATAATGGATATTATAAACAATACACTTTATATGATTGTTGCAATGATAGTTATAAATTAGATACATTTATGTTTAAAATAATAAATAATATAACTTAATAAACAAGTTGTAATTTGTTAGACAACTCTAAATTAATTTCCCTATTTTATAGCTTTTCCAATTATTTTCAAATTGATCGGTGGAGATTACTAAAAATTGGATGAATGTCGTAATAAATGTCACCGTACAATTGACGTCTGTCAGCTGTTACGTTTCCTTTTTTATATAACTGTTGACAATGACATCCGGTGCGAATAGTGAGGAGAAATGAAAAGACATTGTTCCTGGTCGGAAGGACAATATTCACAGTATGCTGCGTTCTTGTAAATTCTATGTCAAATGCTTAAAAGCGACGTTCACACATGACAAAGTTTTCTAATTGTCTGCCTTTGTTGCCATGAAAGCATTTTTATTTAGCATTACAAAAATAATCTTCATTGTTCACAAACAAAAGTTTAAATTGAGTTCAAAAAGAATAAAAAAAAACATTGAATATATTTATGTTCAGTAAATTGAATTAATTATTGAATTATTTTTATATATATTTGAAGTCAAACAATAAATAATACATTCATTTTATAATATTGTTTTTAGATATATTTGAGAACTATAAGCAATAAGAAAAGTTACATTGGGGGAATTGAAATAAAAAAAGGAAAAGCATATTGGACACAAGAAATTCATAAAGTTTTGAAAGTCTTCTTCGTATCAAGTTATACGATTGAAAGAGTTTGAGGCTGTAAAGAATAAAATTTAAAAATCTATAAGACCAGACGTGTGCTATAGTTTTTATATAATACAGTTTATTCAGAAAGTATTATTTTAGATACTACCAATGCATAATGTCAAATATATAAGATAATTTTCAATTTATTAGTTTCGTTCTATAAAACTCAATAATCCTATTAATTTTTGCTTACACAATAAAATTCTAAAATTTTCTTGTGACTTGCGACTTCATGAAATAAATCATATATGTTTAGGTGTAGTAAAATACATTTATTGCATTTTCCTAATACAACTTGCTGTAGACCAATGTCTTGTCATCCTATTTTTCCTAAAAGAATAATAGATTTTCCAAATTTGATATGATATACACCATAAAGTCTCATTGAAAGTAGGAATTATTCTTGGAAATATTGATGGTTTCTTAATTGAATCTTAATGCACTTGTAGTTGGAAGATGTGTTAAACCAAATCCAAATAGTTATATAGAACGTGCAGAATCTTGCCCCTCGTTCTTTAGACTTGAATACCTTGGGAGATTTAACCACGATTTATACCACCCCGATTGGTGATATAGGAGATTTAAGGAATCGTTGTTTCGTGCCGTATAATTCGGAATATATATCTTGAGTTACAAAACGTCTTGGAAATAATCAATATGAAAGTTTGTCCACCATAAAGAAACTCAATAATCGTTAAAATGATCTAAGAAATTGACTGAAACAGATTATTTTATTACGACCTTATGTTTGGAACCCTTTCAGTCCTAACTACCACTAACAACTACCTTATTTCGCTGACCGGAGTCTCTGCAAATCCGGTAATGGCCGGAAAATCCCGGTCTGCTTTTTGGAAGGTATTGAACCAGCACCTTTCGTATCGGATTTTTATGATGCAGGAAATCTTAACCTTTTATCAGTTGATAAATATAAACTATTTTTCATGTTTTAGCTTTGGAAAAAAAAACATAATTTTTATAATAATAACTAAATAAGTCAGAATTTTGAAAACTAAATTATTATTTCTTCATATTTTTTTCTTTTTCTTTTTAAATTTAGTAAAATTTAGTTAAATTTTAGAATAGATAGAACCACTATCATTATACGAATAAGTGTTTGTTGTCTGAACATAACATTTTTGTGCTTTTTGTACAAAGTAACTGTTAAACCACTATTTTTGTAAAACGAGCTTTTTGAATTTGTTTTAAATATAATATGATCTGTAAAAGAAATAATAATTCGAAAATATGCCAAAAATAAAAAGATATCAATTAATTTATAAAACTATTACAAAAGTTCAGTATATCTTATGATTTGTCAAAAAAGTATAAGCTTATTAATAATATGAAATGGGAAATATTTTAAAAAAAGAAAGTTTTCGGATTGAATATATACCTTTTACAAAAGTTCATTAATTTCAACTTATGTTGATAATGGTTTAGGTTGATTTTAAATAGTATTTCCAGAATTGATAAAATGTGTACTATTATTCGAAATCGAAATATTTACAAAACATCATAATGAAAATTTCAATTTGTAGCGAAATATCTGGCACTTTATATAAACAATACATATTGTTTACTATTATTCACATTTGTATATTTTATTTTTTGAAAATAAAGTAGATTTCTAGAAATATAATGTATGTAAAAGTTGTTTTATAATTTTATCGTTAAAAATTGTTATTTGAATTGCATTAGTTTTACTTTATATTAATTTTCAAATATGCTCAGAATCATTGCGAAAACAATGTGTTCACAACTGAAACTAGTATATTTCGAACGACCATGTAATATCATTTAGTCTCTAAATTTTAGTGAGAGAACCGAATTACATGGATAAGTGAACTTCGAAAATGAATAAATTGGAGCGAAACAGGTTGGTCTGGCCGAGTGCGAGGGTTGTCGTTGCATATGTTGCAGAATTAATTAATTGTCGGCTCGTAATAAATACGAAGATGTAATGAAAATGGAAACTCGCGAGAGCTGCTGAGAACCCCTTTTGCGTGTAAAGAGTTTTAATTTAATGTCCGGGTGGCGAAGGGACTGAGACGAGCAGAGGATATCCTCATCCAAACCACCCTCTCGCCCTTCAGTCTCGTACAGAGAGAAGTAAAACACACCCCCGCGAGTGCAATTCATCCTGCTGGTATTCGGAGCCGGCGGAGACAAGCAGCTGATAATTAAAATCCTTCCCCGTTCAAATGCGGACAAGCACAAAAAAATACAGAAACGAACAAAAAAAAGTAATAATAATGCAGCGTGATAACTGTTAAAAGATGAATTCCTTTTCTTCCGGAGCGAATTTTATCTTTTGTAAATTAATTTCATGACTCTAGAGGCTGAAATAATTAAAGCCACGGATTTACACGAGCGCCGTGGAGGGATGATCCGGAAGGATAAGAGGAGCGAAAAAAATAAAATACATCGAGTCTTAGCCCCAACAGGAGATGTATAAAAAGCGTCCGCAAACTGACATTTGTAATTTAGCTATAATCCTGCGGAAAGGACGTAAAAACAGGGAAGAGAGAGAGAGAAAAAAATGGAGAAGGTCGAATCCGGAAACGCGTTTCCTTCTCCTTTTTTTTTCGCTAAGATAAATTTGAGGCACGGAATGAATCTAATCCCGGATTTGTTTAATATGTTGCCACGGAATTCATCCTATGTGTGTACTCGAGGCGGTGTATACAAGACTCCCTTATGAATGCCCACATAGAATCTCGGATGGGAGAAAGGTTTTCGGGCAAACAGGAAATCGCCGGTAAACTCAAAGGGTGAATTCAAATATTATGTACGTACATCAAAGGATACTGAATTCTAAAAAAAATATTCAGTTTAATGCTTTTCATAATCTGTTTTAAAGTTAAGTCCAAATTAATGTTTTCAGAATAAAGTTTTATTTTGGATAGGAAATTTTATGTTTTTTAAGTTTGTGAAGAATAATATTTAAATTTACTATAATAATAATATAAATTATTCAGATACAAAACAACAAAATATTAAAAATGTAAATAATAAAAATTGAAACAATGTAATTAAAAAAAACATAACTTTATATAACAAAATAATAACCAAAATCTTGGCAAAGGGCTACTTGGTTTTTATGTTTATGAGTGTGTAATGAAAGGGGTATAAATAATGACAAAAAAAAGAAACTAGATTAATAATATTGTATGAAATTATAAAAGAACGAAAGCAGCTTTTGGAGGGAAGAACTTCATTGTATGGAAAACAGGAATTGATAATACAACATTTAAAGAGAGAGAGAGAGAATCAGTTGGAGTTTTTTGAAAAAGTTAAACGATGTCTTATATTTTGAATGAATACAATGGAAGTCTAGTGGAATATACTGAACAAATGGTTCCAATATATTAGCAAACACGTTTTGCTTGTATCAATTTATTGTATAATAAATATAATATCAACAATTTATGAATGTGTACAATTACTTTATATATAATTTACTAATTTTTATAGACCTTACTTATCATCGACAACAATAGGGTTATTGTAAATATATTAATAAATATATACATTTGTATTAGGGGAAGACCAGGGTGGTTGTAAGAAACATTGAATATTTTAAATTACAATAAACAGCACCTTCTTATTATTTATTGCTTACCCCATTCGAACACTAGAATTTAAGATGTTTTAATATAAATATAAATCACAAAAAAGTTACTAAAACGCTTTCGGCCAAAATATTTTGAATAATTTGGAAATATTGTGACAATCTTCCCCAAACGTCGGTTGATTGTAACATGGAATAGTTAAGGAAAATATAAATATATTGTTGAAATAAACTTTGTGACAACCAGCCCCGCTCTCCACTTGTAATAAACAAAATGTATAGCATATTTAATGTAAAGGGTTATTGACTGTAGTATTACAATGTAATTATTTCCGTTACAATTAATATAAAAAAATAACATCAAAGTTTTAAAAATCTTGGATAAATGTGTCGTAAAACCTTGAAATGAATAGAAATAAAACATCATAGTAGTGAAATAGCAATACAATGGCAAAGGGCCCACGATCACTATTTTTGAGGCAGTTTGTGGTGCCCTAATACATATATTAGTATTAAGTCCTACTACTTACTTGGTATCTTATGAATACGACAACCTTAATAGGAAAGAATCTTTCTTACAGAAGATTCAGATAATTCATGAGACGCCTCTGATACATAGCGATTTATTATTATTTAGGACAGAATAATCTAGATCAAAATTCATGTAAATATTAATTGAAATTGTAAGAATTATGATGCAAGATATATAACATTTTTTATTTGTAACTATATCACTGCTTCATAGTAATTTATTATATAATATTAGGGTAAAAAAATACTAGGTTATAATCTTTTCGGTCTAATTGATGGCTAATATAAATTTATACTATGATTAAATTTTAAATAAAAAATATTTGAATATGTTGAACTGCACATACACGGTATTATCCTTCCTATACAAATTTCTCTCTTTCTATTTTCAATATATATATTCAGTGCCTATTCATCCTTTTCTCAAACTTTTAATGATTCCCTGCGCATTCGGAGAATCCCTCACGATACTTTTATATCTTCTGCTCTTAGAACCCTTTTCATTCACGATTTTCTTTACCTCCACATTGGGTACATGAAAAATGAGTTCTAATCTTACAAATTTCTGTTTCACACAGAAAATAGATATAGAAAATATTTATAATTCTAAAATTAAGGCACCTAAATTAATATTTTTATTGAAGCCACGTTAAGACTGTTTTCAGACCTTTTGATACATTGTAATGATTTTGCATTTTTACAATCAGAATTTATATAATCATTAAAAAAAAAAGAAATATATGATACAATGACATATATTTATTGAAGCATGCAAACAAAATATTCTAAAACTCGGAGCATGTACTGGTAACAACAGGATAGAAAATATCAAAACCATGAAAAAGGAATGAACAGTATCGAAACTGAACAAAGTAAAAGGAGAACAAGGCAAACACTGAACATTATTATTATATCAGTGTCTGCTGTCTGCATTTTTAATACAAAGACTGCTCTTCGTCCTTTTCTGAGTAGGAAGTAATATTACTAGTAGAGTTACATAAATTTTAAAATATGGATAGACTATGTTTTTTTATAACAATTTTATATTTATTTTATTAATTTTAAAGTAAATAATTTTTAACCTCTGCACACGCAAAAGTAATATTATTAAAAAATGTATACTAATTATAAACCAAAATTTATATGCAACTAAAAGAAAGTTTTTTTTTTGCATATCATTGGATTTATTCTACCGTAAACGAATTCATTTTCTACCCTAACATGAAACAGTATCAGACGTTATACAATTGTTTAGGAGATAACAGTAGGCTCTGGAGTCGGTAATAAATCTTCAAGATAAGAGATTCTTGACATTCAAACTTGAATAGCTTGAGATTCACGTTAAGATTTTATTAAGTTTCACTATCTATGCGTACTTTAAACAATGTTTATATTAATAACATAATAATATTCTTGATTAAAATAATTTTAGAAGAAAAACAAAGACCTGCAAAAATAAAATGTAAACCAACTTTAATTATTTTTCTCTTTATAAAAATATAGACAAATGCAAGATAAGTAAATAACATTAAATAAATATACAGAAGAACTGTGTGTAATGAAAATGTTTTATTTATAACAAACTGTTCGACAAAATCACTTGAACATTTTTCGAGTGAATGAATTGACGATTTCAACTGAAACTGAAACAGCTATTGAAACTGAAGAGTGATTGCCTGCAGAGTGATTGAATTTTTGAGGACTTTTCTATAGTCGCTTTTGTTCTGAAATAGTGGAATTTATTGCAAAATAAGTATACCTAGAAAACTAAAATAAAAGCTTATTATTTGATTAAATGTTTTATATTTATTTAAATACTTTAAGGGCGGAAAGACCTATTGTCAATAGCCATTTGTTACAGTTGATATATATTTATTTAATTATATCTTGAATATATTTTTCTTTTTTACCTGTGTAAATACTAAATATATAAATAAGGATAATTAAAACCGTTGCAAATGGCTATTGACCCTAGGTCTTTTCGCCGTAAGCTAATATTTACTTACATAAAAGTATGAAAAAAAAAACACATTAATTGTTACAACTGTATACATTTTTACAATTCTTAAAAAGGGCTATTGACAGTAGGTTTTCGGCCCTTAAAGTATTTAAATAAATATAAAACATTTAATCAAATATTAAGCTTTTATTATATAAGCTCTTGTTTCAATAATATTTACATTTTATAATTTATTTGTTTGATAATTTTTATCTATCTACTGTTACAGTAAATATAATTATTATATTATTTTAATAATCAATATTTTATCTTATCTTATTTCAAATGTCACTAGAGAGAATAAATTGGATGTATAAATTAATATATATAATTAGGGCAGAAAGACCTATGGTCAATAGCCTTTTGCAGCAATGGCAATATTTATGTTGTCTTTTTTCTTTTCTGTGTATTTGCATTATTTTCATTTGTATTTTTCATGTAGTTGTTGCAATAAATTTGATAATAATATTAAAATATAGATATTTTATATAACTTACAGAAGATCAAAGTAATTTAGAATAATTAAAAAGGTTTTATTTACACTTTAATACTTTACATTATTTTTAATAACGTAACTAGAAAGAGTAAATCGGATTTAAGAATCAATACAAATATTGCATTTATATATAACGTACAGAAGATAGAAGTATTGTAATATCAACAATGTTTCCATTAGTTTTTGAAGTTAAACTAAAAGTTTTCAAGCTTTGTGCTTGGATTAGCGTACATTCTCCACTAACTCGTGGTTAATAATTTATAGTCAAAACTTTTACACGATGTGTGTCCCAATTTAAACTTGTAGAATTTAAGACTAATATAATTAATAATTTTAGTTGAATCTCAAACATATTATTTGAAGCAATTTTCTAACAATTAAAATTTATAATTATATAACTTACAAGATGAAATATGCAATATTAAAAAACAACAAAACTATTTATTAAATTTAATATTTGAGTCCAAATATTTTAGCGAATTTAAACTACATAATATTTAGATAAAATGAATTTTATAATGAGTGCCATTAATTTCTTTTAAAAATAATATATAGACAATACTAAGAAAGAAAAAATATAATAATTATTAGTAGCTGAAAGTTTCTTTGAATGGACTATATCATAAAAAAAACAAAATTTTGAAGTCTGTTTAAACACAATAAATCCATATTACTTATTTTTAATTGTAAAAACAATAGAATTGTAATTAGATTTCATATTTAAGACTAATATAATTTATCGAAAGTATAATTTGTTTATGAGTTAATAGGAAAAAGGGAGTTTACGAAATTAAATTATGTAATATTTTTAAATCAGGATTAGTGTGAGAAAAGGACATTTACAATGTAAACCATTAAGTTATATAAAATATTTCAGAAAATACTAAAAAAGTAATAAAATACTCATTAAAGCAGCAAGTTTCCTATATTGGACCAGATCATAAAGAAAACAATTATTATAATCTGTTTTAAGAACAAATATCCAGTTCAATTGTTCTATTTTTTTTAGTAGATAGTTTGGAGATGTTTTAAAAATTTAGTTATGTTTTTAAAAAGGCTTTTTCTTTTATACCATTAAATAAAAATAACTTATTATTAATTATGTGAAGAAAATAATATAATTAAACTTTAAGAAAAAGAAAAAACAATCATTACTACCGCTGCAAAGGGCTATAGACATTATTTCTGTCCACTAAAATAACTTATTTTTCATTAATAAATTGAAAATATCGATCAAACCTACTTCATATGTTCAATATTACTTATATCTTTTAATTACAAATTAAATAGAGGTTGAAAGGAATTACTAGTTATTACAATTGCAGTTTACAAACAAACTGATTGGTCCAATTTAGGAAACTTTTATACTTGTCTTTAAAGATTTTATTTATTTATGCTTCATAAATATAAGTTAATAACTGTAGTCTTTCCGTCCTAATATAACAAATTAAAGCATATAATAATATAAGATTTAGCACTTTGCAGTAATGTTTTTTTTTTCTTTTTATTCATTTTTAATGTAGTAAATTAGTTGTATTTGTTGTTGCAATAAATGTTATTATAATTGATATATATTCATTTTATTCCATTATTCCATTTTATTACAATATTATAAGAAAAATGTTAAAAGAAATTAATATAAAATTCGCATCGATTAATCACAGCATATATATATAAACTTTTAGTAACAATACAAACATTCGTTAGGTTTATATGAATATTTAATGTTTCAAATTTATTTTTTATTTTACCATTAATCCAATTAAGGAAACTTTTATATATTATTCTTTAATTTTTGTAGATTAATTTAAACATTTATGAAGAAAACAGTCAATTTATGCTATTTATTTTAAATTATTTCATGAAACAAAATTTAGAATTTGCTTCTGTGGTATTAGTATTCTATGCTTCCACATGCGATATGATCCGATCGAAATTACTAGTAATAAAAAAATGAAAACGCACAGGTATTACGTTTTTAATAATAAACAGATATGATATGACAGGAGGGATGATACATGTCAACGGGTTACGCAATATACGAGCTTGATTAAGATTGTTAATTATCTCATTAACAATGGCTTATCGTGCGGCGAGAATTAGCAGAGCACAGTATCGGAATCAGGCCAAGTCTATAACATAAATAATTCAACATTAATCAACGGCTACGCGGATCCACAAAGAGTAATGCGATCTTAGAGGTTCGGACTCGGAGGTTTTAGGGTAGGTCGAGCTTTGTCGGCGATGGATCTGATGTGGTTTGCCTGGATTTGGCGCATTTTCTGAAACGGTTTGTCCATGCAGAGATACAAACGCACGTGCGGTGTTCGTTGTGGCATTACCCTCTATTTGCACCCCAGAATATTCGCATCCCCGTCGAGCGAAAACCGAGCTGCGAATCTAGATTAAACGAGTCACCGATGAAACGATGCGGCTCATCAATTATGAATCCGAAAGCCAAAAGTAAAGCGATACAGATTTAAAACTGAATTTTCCAACCAAAACCAAATAACTTCCGATAAATCCGACATCTGAAATCGCTACAAGTCCTAATTTTATTAACACGTTCCGTCGAAGGAAGGAATCTAAAACGTTTTCTTTACTTATGTATTTTCGCGATTGCGAAACCCTAACGCGACGCCCGTCTAATTAATGTAAAATTACTGACTTAAAGAGCCTCGGGAAATTTGTTTGCGCAAATGGATGTAAACTTGGAGCGAATCCTCTCACCCTTCCTTCGCTGAAAGCAAATCGCAATTTAAATTAATTCTTTTCATACACCCCCCTCACCAATACATGCCAGATTAGAAAAGGCGGAATTCGTATAATAAAACGAAAAAATGAATGGATGAGGGACGGACGTTGAATGGAATTCGAACGATTTTTATTCGAATGAAATCGGGGGAGGAAGCACTATTTCATTCGTAATAAAAATGTTGGAGTTTCCTTCGCAAATTGAATAACTGCTCTCTCTTTTTATGAACTTTTTGCAAAAATTTCAACAGAAAACAGCACATTCATGCAATCATTTTGGTTTAAAGTTTATTTTGCCGGACTTTTTTAAATGCTATTTATTAATAAATAGTTATTAAATATATTTATTAGAATCATAATTCGACTAAGGATTTAATTACTTAAAAATTAATTAAATTATGAAAAAATAGTACAGACGTCGGTAAAGATTATTATTCCTACTAAATTCAATAATTTTCGTTCGATTTTAAAGTTTAATTTGCACGGGATGTGGGCGCTCTTATATTTTAGTGATAGTTTTCCTATCAGATTAGTGTCCTGTTTTATGCTGTTGGATCTATTATGTAATTATTATGTGGCTCTTTATAATATACGAAAAACCAGAATGGAGAACCGCATCTTATGTATGCCCGTTTGTGATAAATAAAATAAGTATGATTTACTAGTTTGTAAAATTTTATAATACCTTATCGACATATGGGTCAACTCTAGGCCGAGTGGTTAAGAGGCTCTTACATCACCAAAATCTGGTGCGAAATGGTGCTAGTTTAAATCCCACAGCTGACCGATTTTTGCGGCATTTACCGATCAGCAAAATAAAGTAGTGAATGCTGATTAGGAGTCCATTTCAGGAGTAGGGCCTTAACCATTAAAAAATTATCGAGATGAAATTTTTATAACTTTAGTTACTCTTATATAGATTTGTTGGAATTATTTGATATTACAACTGATTTTTGGCAATAATTTATATTAATTCAAGAACTCACCAAGTATTTGGATAACATAGCAACTACTACTTTGTTAGAAACTGAATTTACATACTTTCAATCTGTTATTTTGGCACAGTTCAAATTACAAAGTTAATCAAACTTATATATTATTTACTACATACGTATAGATTTTATATTTTGTAGAAAGAGTAAATCAATATTGATTTATACATAATTATAATAATAAGGCAAAAAGACATATATTCTATGACCCTTTACAGCAATAGAAATAATTATATATGATTTATTTTCTATGTATTTCATTATTTTCGGTTTATATATTTTTTTGTATTTGTTGCAATAAATGTTATTATTATTATATAATAGTTTGAATAAAATTACATTTATGAAACATATTTAATGGTGGTACTCTAATGGTTAATATTTCTAAAATTTAAAATGATTTCATTTAATAAATTTTATTTATCACACATTTTTATAGTTTTCTTTCCTATTATAATTATATAATAACACGTATAATGCAATAATAATGTAATATTAGCTTATATTTGTGCGTGCAGTAGGACTAAATAATTAAGTTTATAGCACGAAAATGTGATTTACTTCAAATGGGGTTGGTTGTCACATGTCATTATACTGGGTTAGTAATCCTCTTGATGTTATGCTGAGAGAAGTAAGATGAGTTAAAATTAATCAAATTTCGATTGCAACTGCATTCTAAAAAATATCAAATGGTAGGTAGATATATAAAAAAGGTTAACTGTCTTGAATGCAACCAATGTGCATGATGAGTAATATATATAATTTATATTTTCCATTGCTATTCCATATGATAACCAATCCAACATATATAAGAAAAGAGTCAATACTGAAGCAGGTTTTTGCTTTATTCCTAAATTATATTTAGTGATAATAACACATTGTTTAAAAACGCACCAAATATAATAGTTTTGAATGGAATAATCAATGTTTAATAAGAATCTACCAAAATATTGAAATTTTAAAAGTTTAATATTGGTGACACCAGCCCCGTCACGTTCCTGTATTATATGAGTATTTTCATAAATTTCCAAAAGAAAATATGTATAAATATTGGTTATTTTAATTATAGTAAGGTTCTAAAAGGTCTTTATTCAAATTTAGAAGAAATACGAAAAAAACTGTTTCAAATGAAAGCAAACTAAGTAGACAATAAGAAATGCTTCTATTTTTTGTTTGTACTGCTATAAACTCTAAGCAGTCCGTCTAATGCTTCAGCATTTTCTGATAGTAAATGTCTGGATCTCCGTTGATTAATATATTCAAGAGCTCCAAAGCTCTCCAACAAATGCTCTCACTAAAAAGCAGCGTGTTCTTTTGTTAAGTAAGAAAAATAAATATGGGAGCAATTAAACTCGCCGAGCAACTGCTCCCTAGCTTCTTTTGGTACATTCAACATCCCT
Source organism: Nicrophorus orbicollis (assembly GCA_018845635.1). Classification (NCBI taxonomy): domain Eukaryota; kingdom Metazoa; phylum Arthropoda; class Insecta; order Coleoptera; family Silphidae; genus Nicrophorus; species Nicrophorus orbicollis. Next base: position 905,693 of record JAFMTC010000696.1, on the reverse strand, counting down.
CGTCCCATCCTCATCCCCTTCTTGTGCCCATTCTCGGCGCTGTTGTTTTGGCCTGGGAGCTTTACTTTTAATGCATTGCTCTGCCCCTAAATACAGAGCAGAATATAAATAGCCAACCAGACTTGAAAGAGGATATAGTCTGTCTCTATCCAGAGAACGACCAATGAGTTAGCAAAGGACCAGATTCAAAAATCATAGAATAAAAATAACGAAAAAAATATTTACCGATTATATTTAACATAGTAATACGGCTGATGATTATGGTGTTTCCAGATTCGGAGAGAGTATCGATTATATCAATGACATGTTTCGCATAACAGTGTATCATGATGATATTCGACGACGCACACTTGTGTACAAATTGATTATGTACTAATTACATTCATTAATTGATGTTGGATGGAAATCTGATTTACTGTTTGTCTCATTAATGTAGTTTATATGTATTTGTTTTACGTCAACAAGTAATCACAAATAATTAAAAGTAAATACATTGTAATTATGTATAGAAATACTGTATTAAAGTACTGCAATGCGAATGCACTTAGTCAGGATACACAACAGTCTTTCACAAAATCAGTAAATAATATAATAAGTAAACAAGTCTCCTTTTTGTGCGGTTTACCCTTCTCGTTTAATCCTGTTTCAAGTAGTGCAGGCTAAACTAATTACCAGCTGTATTTAATTATATTATTTTAAAGATTACTACAAATAATATGTATTTTATAACTATAAAATGTCTATACCTACAAACAATAGCTTCCTATTAGTTGATGTATTAAACGATACAGTTGTTACTATTAAAAAATATATGAATGAAGTTCATAATAGTAATTATTAAAGAAATGAACTGGATTTTTTCAAGAAACGCATTATATTCATTTTCACGTCTTGATATTCGCTTAACATGTGCAGTGCAGTGCAGAATATTACTAGAAACGTTTACCACTTATTATTACACTTTGCACTATGCGAGGTGTTACATAATTATGAATTATTTGGGTCAGAACTAATTTTAACATTTAAAAAATCTCTTTCTACTTGTTTCTATATTTCAAAGAAGATTTCGTTTTACAAATTTTTGCTCAGTTCTGCTTTTAAATATGTTATATAAACTCCTTAAATTGTTCTATCAACAGCTTAATAGAGTTAAGTAAAATGTCGATATTTATACAAAAGAAAGGCACAATGTAATATGCATATCAAGTATACAAAGTTTGAACGAATAGTAATTAATAACTTCATTAAAAGTCAATATAAACCGATAAATATATAACAACGAATAATTTAATGTCTTTAATTGTTATTTAATTATACAAATATGAACACCCGTTAACGTTACCACTGAGAGCGGAAAAAAGCACAACATAATATTAAATAAGAAAGAGAAACAATTAGTAATTTGAACCGGTAGGTATAAAATAATGGATGTTTCACAAAATACAGTCATATTTCGTTTGACAACAAAGTTTTGAATTCTTGAAAAGAAGAGTTATTTTGCCAGAAGTTATATTAGAAAGAGATGGATTGAAAAATAGGTTTAGGAAATAAATGATGTTATTAATGCAGATGATGATTAGGAAATTTAGAAAACCTTGTTAACAACGACAAAGAATATGAAGATAAAATTAAACGTTTCTGCTAAAAAATATTAAGAACCAAAGATTGAAAAAGGTCCTGCAAATATTTTAATTTATAATATTTCTAATAAGTCTATACATGTTTATAGTAAAAATAATAATTTTACTATAATTCGGAGATAATGGAATTACACAATTAATTTAATTTGTCTATCATCATAACACTAAAACCAGTCACCTTTTTAAATTAGGTGTAAATATTTCGAAGAAGCAAACTGATATGATAATATATTATAGGCATAATAACATTATTTCAATAAATGACATGTATTTTTTTTCAAAAAAAGGATAGTTTTGTAGTAAATAATAAATTGTGTCTTGTATTAATTAATATGTTATATAAATATTATTTTGAAATTAATTATTATGAATAATTTTAAAAAAAAGTTAATTATAATTGAAATATTATTGTTTTGAATAAATGCTGAAAGATTCGATCAATATTACTTCTGGTTACATACATTTACATTTTCATTAAGTGTTAGTTTTCTTATAATAATATTTATTACTCCATCCATTCAGTATTGAATTGTATCCGAATTAATATTATTAAAAGGAAAATCTGATTGTATAGAATTGTTATTACAGCACTTAAACAAAATACAGTGGATCAAAGTGACTTTACGTAAACACAATTAGTTGCGTTTACATGAACTGCGTATATGTAAATGTAAGTGTATTTAGTATAAATGAATTTCAACGTTTGAAACAGCATTGAGCGATTAAAATTAAATGAAAATAGTGGTTTACTTTGAAATGATATATGGATTACTACACATTCAATTGTTATTACAATTTACTTTACATTACAAATTACAAATAATTAATAAATCATTTGTATATGTTTTTGATGTTAGTTCAGAGGTCTACATTATATTTTGCTTTAAAGACCGATATTAAGGTAATATGTAAACAATGGCACAATAATATATTTTTTCTGGTGAAATAAATGTTTGCTATACTATTCTAGCCTATATATGAGATGGGTGGGTGTTTGGAATATAGCTCCCATCTCATGCGAAGAGCCCTGCGGCTCCGAAGCTTTTACTTAGAACCCTCCTACTTAATCATTAATTACTCTAAATAAATATAAACTATTAAATACTAGAATTATTCTTTTCCACTCTTCATACTAATGTGATGCAAAATGACATTTATTATATATATATTCTCATCATCAAAAAAATCTTCAATTAATAGCATTTTGTTAACTTTTGTAAAAGAAATGCGATTTAAACCATATATATATATTAAAAGAGATCTTTCAAATATCATTTTATTTCTTATATTAAGTAAACATTAATGCATTTAGATAAATAGTTAAAAGCATATATTCTCACTGTCAATGAAAGTCTTCAATTCACAGAATTTTTGAAAAGAACTTTAAAATATTACTGTATTTCTTATATTAAGTAATCTTTAATACATTTCATCAAATAGTTAAAACCATATATTTTGAATATCAACGAAATTTCATTTCTAGAATAGAAACTACATATATTCACTACTAACTTAAAACATATTTATTAAGTGTCTTCATTAATAATATTTGTTTTATATATTCTTTACTATTTTATAATACGTTTACACTCATTTAGGTTAATCAACACAACTCTAATATCTAAAGAATTTAAAACTCTTAACTGAAGCTATTTTTTGTAAGATTTTAAATAACAAATTTATCAAATTTTTAAAATAATAAAATCAGAACTTTCACCTTAAAATTACTTATTTTTTACTATAGTATATTATACAAAATTATTCATTGAAATCTTAGTCTTACTATATTCTTTCTGAAATGTTTATTCATAATTTTATAAAAACGTTAACAATCATAGACTAGTTTATTGAATTTCAGAAAAATATAATCTTAATATATTCCTTCTAAATTTATACGGAAAAATTTTACAAACAAAAATACAGAAAATTATTATGAAAGTTAATCTTTGATCACATTTTTTTCTTTAGAATTATCGACGCTATATGAGAGTAGTGTTCGGCATAATTTGCGAACTGGTTCGAAATCACTTTCATCACTAGAAGAGACAGTCAGCATATCAGATCAGAAGATAATGATTCTTCACAAGTAAAATTAGTCTCAACTTCGCATGTTGACAATATAATCAGTGATTAAACTTTGCGATGGCTTTGCTATTTTTTTGCACAATTCCTGATATCCAGAAATGCAATTCTGAAGCTCGCGTTGAAACTTGAATGCTCGTTCAGAATTATCATCTTTTTCGATGAAATGGTTTGCCAATTTACTGGAAAGTTGAAGACCTTCTCGAATTACACTTGCAGTGACTGTGACTGGAGTTTCATCTTCTTCCGATTCATTTTCGTTTTCTTGTTCTTCAACGGTATCAAGAGTTATACCAATGACATCATTGTCATTCGTGACATTATCTTCAAGTAATTCGTCTAAATCGTTTTGGGTATATGTTTCAAAACTTTCCCCACCAATTTCATGTGTTAAAGAAATTATTTTAGCTAAAACTGTCGACGTTTGGTTAATTTCTTTAAATTTTAACGTGCAAAACGGTTTAAAATAGTTATTTAAAAAATGTAGTATTAGAGTGTATTTAAAGTTTCAATTACATAAAGTATAAATATATAGTATATATAGGATAAACATTTATTAAACAATCTATACAGATGTTTAAATTGTATTGTTTGGATAGTAATTAAACTTAATCAGGAAATTATGTGTTTTATATTAAATTGGAACTTAAACTAAACCATAGATATCGTTTAGGCTGATTAAAAGGATTTGACTTAAAAAATGGGGCTTTTAGAAAGTTTGCTGGAGGACTAGCCTTATTGAATATACTTTGTGTGTTTGGTGCAGAGGCGGGAGGACATCGAGGCGGAATGTCACCCTTGAGAGTCGTCAGGCAAATGGTCGATTGCACAACTGGATAAGGATAGAAAGCCTATATATAGAGAGAGAAGGGTTTGGTCCACGTTGATAACTACGAGACATGATTATAATGGGCTTCGTTCGCTGAAAGGGCCCTAAGCTGCGATTCGCACCGATATTAACGCAGATTACGTATTATGTACCTGAATATATATTTTTTTTGAAAAATAAAATGGCCACAATAGCCCTTTGTAACACTTGATTTTAATTTATTTTATTATTATTGAACAAATACATATTTTTTTCATTTGTTAGTGATTGCTACAATACATATATATTTTATTATTATTATAAAGAAGAGGCAAAAAATATTCCTGCTCATATCAATTTAGATGTTTGAATAATATAGTTTCATTAAAACAACTTATTTAACATGGTGCACTAATGGTTTAATTATAGTTATATTAAGTGTAATTTAAGCAAAAGTAGTGTTCAGCCTTTGTATTTGCATCTGTATACTACTATAGTTTTTAACACATTATACATATATAATTTATATTATTTTTTTATCTTTACTTTTATTTTATGTAAAATATTTGTTGGTATTAGTATCTTACTGTTCCCTGCCAGTCACTCCCACAAATACATATGGAAACGAGGTTCAACTAGTCAACTATTAAAAAATATTGAACTTCTCAGAACTAATCATAATTTTTAATTTGATTAAATTACTAAAGTAATTAAGTGCACTTTACAAAAGACTCCACTAAATGTCAAAAGACAATGGTTGTATAGAAGAGCCATTAATGCTCTTCTATATAAGTTATCAACTTTACCTTTGCTGGTATAAAATTATCTAAATAGTAGTCCAACTAAGACGTCATGACAAATTTGATAAAGTATTCTTCATAATAATCACAGGACTATAAGTTTTACAAAATGTTTAATTTCTTGGCGGAAGGCTGCTGATCAGTTCTTTCTATAAAGAAATTTTGTTTACTACTGTTTACCAAAATACATATTATATAATAATATAACATAACTAGTGTGAAAAACTACGATCTATAGCTCTTTGTATATGCATATACAATATATATTGTTTATTGTTATTACACAACTAATTTTTTGTATATAATTTCACATATCGAAAAGATACTTGTTCCTCATTAACTGCTCTTTTTTTTAAACTTATCGACTTTAGTTTTGTTGATTATTAAAATATCTATACAACTCAATTTACAATAGCGGTACAAACCAGACACCGGTCCAAATTAGGAAACCTTTATTATTTCTTTCAAATAAAAATATGCGGATTTCAACGTCCTCGAAGACTAAGCAAAATGAAAGGGTAGAAGTGGACTAAAATAAACATGGCAATGGGAGCATCTTCAGAAGGAAGTGAGATGGAGATGGTTCATCATATTTTATTTATGCTGGATTTCTGTTTATTGAAATATACTGGCAGCGGCCGAGTTTTAGTTGTATTTATGGCCCTCGAGAGGATGAAGTCAGAATCCTGCGGATTTAAATGGAGTGCAGCAGGATTCGGCGAGTACGATAGGGAGAGAGAGAGACGAGACGAGAGCTGTTGACCTCAGAGAACTTTATCAAGTTTTAGTCAGGTTGAAACTAAACCGATGTATGTGCGAGATCCGCCGCAACTAATTCAAACTGGAATTCTATGCTTAACCCTCCGGTATTTATCCGAATCCCCGGTCTGCTCTCCATGCAACCCACCTTTTCATCGCGAATTTTACAGAAAAAAAAAGAGTAAGGGAGAACCGAAAAGGGAATAGCTTAAAAAAAACTTCTTAGACCATTAATTCATTAAATATTTTCCCGGAGGAAAATTGAATAAATACGAATGAAAAGTGGATGCATACGTGCTTCGAAATTTATGAGTACTGGTAATATCAAGTTTGCTACCATCGACATATGTGTATGCCGCAGCCAGCAAATATTTATCGTTTTATGCATGCGCTGCGCAAAATTACATCGAAATGCAAACACATTTTTCACCACTCCTTTCGATGGATGCAAGCTTTACCCGATATTTTCATATGTTAATTGAACCCAAAAACGTGCACCATTTCAAGAAAGTTTATTGTGAATTCGGAACTTATTATAACATTTCCCAAATAATTATACAAGTATTTAACAACTGAAATGAATTAGAAATAAGTTATTTTGTATATTTATGAGTATTTTTTTCCATACATAAATTAGCTCAGCTTAGTATTTACAAGAGAACGTACCCAATAAATATTTAGTTATAGCATTGTGGGGCTACCCGGACTAATCATTCTCTCTTGTCTCCAATCCGCAGATCAGTAAGGTTCTCTCTCCGTAAAGTGTTATACAGTCAACTCTCCTATAACGCGGTGATTGCGTACCGCGCTATAAGAAACTCGGATTTGACCGTACAAACCAGACTAATTCGTAGAGTGTTCTATGGAAACCATCTACCGCGTTGTATGGAAACCGCGCTATAAGAAACTCGGAATTAGTGCAAATCACATCATTCGTACCGCGTTATATGGAGACCAATAAATACAAAAGACAAGATAAATTATAAATTATTTTTATTTAATTGAATTGAAGAGTTTATATAAGGATTGATAAAAAAATGATACAAGAACTAAATTAAAAGACTTTTGTAAAATGATGTAATCTTTCAACACTCAATCTCGCTGTCAGATATGAGTCGCCTAACTCGTCTTCTATTAATGGACAAAATGTCTTCATCACTTAGTTCATCATCACATTGCTTTTCGATTGTAGCTTTTTTTTCTAACTCCACTAAAACCTCTCCTTAGGGAGTTAAGCAATTTCTTAACTCTCTTTTAAACTTTGCACTGTGCACCGTTGAACGATCAGTTTGAATGAAATGAAGTTCTAATTCTTTAAGGTTCGAATTGTAGATTCATTCAATTTGTTGATTTTGCAACAGACGATCTTTCCCCCCGCCTTCTAAACGATTTAAAATTTGGATTTTATCTTCAAGCGATATAAACTTTCTTTTTAATCATTTCCTAGTTTTTTTTGTGTTTGACATGATGCAAATCTAGGATAATTAATTATTTTAGTAAAATTAATTACTTTATTATTATATTAGAACAAATTGAGAATATTGCTTACAGTATTGTGTAATGTTGTCCAATTATAAACCACAAATTAAGCAGCAAAAAGCTAAGCGAACGTACGGTGCAGAAATTTTTTTTAGAAAGACATGGTCACCAACAAAACATATGTACTGTGAAAGAGCTCTGAGATGACTGAAACTGATGTTGTAGATGGCTATGAGATTAGCTGGCATTTTATATAAATATATTGTTTATGTATCTTGGCAGTGCTATTGCGTCGAAAATACAACTTATATTCAAATCTTTTACAATATCTAGTTACTAGTCATTCAAAGACTGCGCGGAAGGAACTTATCAGATGCTGTTGAACGGAAACCGCGCTATAAGAGTACCGCGTTAACTATAACTGTTTATTTACCAGTCTTTGCTAATGTGTTTTTTCCTGTACAAATATACATTCTGATATTTCGTGTTCCTTATGTCTAACTGATACGCATCTTCGTCCTCACACACCCGAACCTTCAGTTCTCCAAAGCATATTTCCTATTAAACCTCTACAACTAACTTTCCAATTCTTCCGTTAATATGCAATAAAGAGTATAGAATATACTAGTGTAACTAAATTCTTAATGGGAAACATCGAAAATGAACTCATTCAGAGTTTAAGTTAACGGTATGGTGCTACTGTTATTATGTATACAAAATATATATTACATATGGGGCTTAAGAAGTTCAGAAAGGCTGGGGTGAGGCATATCATAAAAAAAGGTAGGGAAATAGCATGACTAGAAGAACTACACAATATACTGAATATATCTAGCAGGAATTATTGATCTATTTTTACTCAATTTTGTAAATTTAAGTATCAATTTTAATAATAATAAATGAAATGTATTGCATTATATCAATTATATTATTCCATAATTTTAGTAATAATTCAACTAAATATAAGCTACTTATTGTATCACCCCTTTGATCAATTATTCCATTTAATTAGAGCTTAAATTGTAAGATGTTTTGTTGCCAAAATTATTGATTTATACAATTCCATTTATACACGAATATCAAATTATAGTTTCAAAGCATAAGGTTCTGTTACCTCACATATTGATTTACTTTCAATCAAATATTGACAAAGAAAAAAGATGACGCAATAGTGGATGTCTTGATTTTCTTTTCTGATCTAATACCGTTTGATTGAGATACGATATTCAGCAAAGTCATGTAACTTCATCAGCCAAATCAATTCGTTAAAGTATATTACTGAAGTTAGTTGATATAACTTTCGAATTATTCCAATTCTTTCATATCAGTGCACCAACTTCTTAATCTATTTCAACTAATTTCATCTTCAAATTTCTTACGTAATTAGAATATTGAAATAAAAAAAACCAATTGTTGTAAATCTGTTTTTTTTTTAATAATAAATATTGTTAATTACTACAACAGTCAATCGAAAAAAACATCAAATTCTGTTAAGAAAATAAAAATATATAAATTTTTACAAACGGCTACAGGCTTTTCCATCCAATTGTTTGATTATCTCAGTTAAAATATAAACCAGAAAAGAGTTTTGTAACTTCATTGTTTTGAATTTTATATTATTAATATAAGGTGAATCATAAATGTATCGGAATTAAATCAAATGTACATTTTATTGGTAATAACTGAAGTTTCATATGATATTCTACCCTTCGAGATGCTGCTTCACCCTTCTTTTTATTCAATTTCCTTTTTCCGTTATTGTTATTATAGCTAGTACGGACAGTTTCTTTTCCAGCTGTAAATTTTATTATGAAAAAAAAGGAAGGGAAAAACTATTCCGCTGGAGAAAACATATTTTCTTGAGCAATATCCATAATATTTTAGTCGATCGTAATAATATTTGGAGTCGGAAACCCGCCCTTCGGAAAGTAATGACCTGGTTTTATAAGTTGGATGTAACATCTTCATACATATGACTCGTCGCAATAACGCGAGCTTTTCGATAGGAAATTTACATGGCGCAGATTCAGCTCTGAATAATTTATATACAAGAGAGGATCTTTGTTTCAAGTGTACGAGGCGCGAAACAATTGTATTTCTCATTAGTTTCCATAAGTTTAATCTTTGTATGAAAAGTTCAAAGACATGTTATTCAAATGGAAATCTGTAACAATAATATTAAATCTTTTACCTCGATACAAAAATATGAATAAATTTCATCTTTGATATCAAATTAGAGAAAATGTTATCGATATATCTAGTTTAGATCATTTACTATATAGTTTTTTAATAATCATGCAAATAGCTGAAATTACTTAATAATTCGAAATTTACCATATGTTTGAAATAACTCAATAATTAGAAATTTGAAACATTGAAAAATTACCGTAAATTTAATAAATTCAAAATTGATAGTAAATGTCAAAGATTGTAGTCACTTTCAATAATTTGAAATTTTCAGAGTTCAGAGAATCAAAAATTACTGTAACTTTCAATAGTAAATTTCAAAGAGTCAAAAATGAACATACATTTCAATAATTCGAAATTTATGAAAAAAATGTAAATACACCCATACACCCAAGCGAAAAGCCGTATAAGGAATCGATTATTGCGCTTGCGCAAGATTAGCAATATATAGATATATCGACATAGAAAAAAAAGTTTTTTTTGCCGTTATATAAGAACTTTCAATAATTGGAAATTTATCGTAAATTTAAAATTTACAAAATATATTGTAAATTTGTAGTATTAAAAAATTTCTGTGTAAGTCAAATTATTGAAATTTACTATAAATATCAAACATTCAGAAATTAGAGCAAATATATGAATATAGAAAATTATGTTGATAAATACAAGTTTCAAATATTTATGGAGAATAATTAATAAAAATCAAATCTTTAATTATGTTAAAGCCATAATACTATAGAAATTTTGCTAGGTTAATTAAGTGGCTTTAAAATGAAAGTTATATAGTATAATTAAATTTCAGTTTGTAAAGCCTTTTGGAAACCGATTCATGTAACTTGCAACGATGAGACGAGAAGAGGTCTCATTTTGAATGGGGAGCGCTCTCCACCTAAAAATAGACGATATTTCTGAAGTTAAATTGGCCTTTTAATGAGCGAAGAACCGTGAATGATCTAATTAGCAACTAGAGTTTATAGTGAATGTCTTGCATGTGTATGCCAGCATGTGTGTGCATGAACACACACACACAAATGAAGTTTGCGAAGTCCCTTCTGGGAAGTTCGGAGGTTCGGCTTTCGTCGCGTATGCCGTATCCCGAAGAAGGCGAGGACACATATCTGATGTGCCTTACATAATCATAACTCCGCTCTTCTCTCTCGGTAATAGCCTGTCATCAGATAAGAGATTCACGTGCCGTAAAATCTCAACGAACTTTAATGGTGAATTTCCTCCGATAACACTTTTACACCGTTTGCATAATTCCGCAGACACCAGAAGCTACAGCTGCATATTTAATCCAAATTTAATTAACACTGACTGCGCTCTTGGGATAATAAAAATCGCAGACCGCAAATAAGAGCGAAAGGAAATTGCACGAAGTGTTTGTCGGAGAGAGAAAAATTGAGAGAGAAAGAATGAGAACACACTGAGATGATCCGGAGGATGGGCTGCCTATTTACAATTTTCTCAACACTTTTTTAATTATAACTTTCCAAAGTACGCTGCTATTTCGCAATCTCCTTCTTTTCTTCTTTTTACACATAAAGAGTTTCCTATTGCCTCCATTCTTATTTTTGATATAATTGGATTTTGCTTTATATATGTATTCACCTGAAAAAAAAAACGCAAAGTTTCCATCGAATCAAAACGAAGTAAGGCTAACAAATGGGAATACATAAATGTATATACATTGTGGATGAGTTCGTAAAGTTTTCGTAGAGTTTTCCGTCTGCGAAGAAAGGGATTTCGTAAAAGTTCGTCATGTGTAATGGCAGAATGGTTGAACACATTCTTGTTTATAGGTAAAATTTACAATATATGTAAAACGTAGAAAATTTTAATTTAAATATATGAAAATCTCATTACATTTTACTATTTTGCTTAACTTTAAACTTACTTTAAACTTAAGTATTTTTTTGATATTATTTATTAAATTTATTGCAAAAAGTACATAAAAATACCAACTAAAATGATACAAATACAGAGAAAATAAAAAGAAAACACAATTATTACCAATACTGGAAAGGGCTATAGACCATAAGTCTTTCTGCCTTTGTTATGATATTTATTCCAATTTAATTAAATCAAAAAATATTTGTAAATTTGTATATAGTATATTGATAAAATTTAAACTTCTTTTTATTGGAAATATATCATATTTCTGCTATTTTGAGTAATCCTGTAAAGTAACTAAAAAATATGTGAAGTTAACTAATTTATGGATATACACTATTTTAAAATATTTTTTAAATCATTATATACTTAAATTACAAAAATATATTTATTGCTATTTTTTGTATTTATTTCAATTCTTATTAAATTAAACATTATTAACAAATTTATGTGCAGAAAGATCTCGGTCTATATATAATTTGGGCCAATAAAAATGTTGAAATATATAACAAAAATTATGTTTTTACAATAATTTAGCTTAGTATTTAATACGAAAAAGGCAATTTAGTACTTGAAAATTAGCATTTGGTATAAGTATAAGTATTTCGAATTTAAACAATTACAAAGTGTTTATATAAAATTTGATTTTCCATTTAGACAAATTAATCTAGTTTTGCGATTACATAAGTTTTAGAGTTTGCCCCAACTGCTTATTCTTTGTGACGTAATAATAACGTGTTACTATGTAAGAATATGTGTAACGTTTTTAGCAACCGTTAATTTTTCGTGACGGAGATAAGACGAATTCGTAATCATCATCAAATTGATTAATTTCTTATCTACGTTTTTAATTATTTTTATTTACAAAAATATGTATCTAATTTAAAAAATTTATTAAATTAAAAATAATATTTAAAAATGTATCAAATTTTAAAACAAAAAATTTAAAACTATGAATTATCTTTCAAGTTATAGAAAAATTAATATTGACTTGTTTATAATGAAAAATATTCGGAATATTTCAAATTAATTATTAACAAAAGAAATTTCGGTTTTCGAACAATTAGAATACGAATTAGGAAATAATTAATTTGATTTTAGAAAGTTTGTTCTAAAGTTAAATAAAAACGTATAAAACATTATATTTTAAGGAAATAATGTCCGTTTTTGAGCAATTTGGGCTAGATAAATTGTTAGGAATGAATTACGTCGGATAAACAAGTTTATAACATAATTGAATCACTTTAAAATTATTCAATTTCATCTAAAATTTTCTTTGAAGTCATGAAACATTTATATTGCATATAAGAAGGAAACATTTAATAAGGTTCAAGCGTCTGTTTTTTTCAAAAAACAATATATTAAATTCATGAAAATTGTCTCATATAATAATTTATGAAAATCGGTAAAATAAATTGGAAACGTCATACCTATCTCTATAAAAGCAGACAATTCTGAAACCACTTTCAACTTCAATTATCGTTGAAAGTAAAAGGAAATTTTAACGAAATCTGCAACATCTATAATAAAATCCGCTTATGTGTGAAATAAAAACAATGCATGGAAATATATATATAAACACAAAAATATTCACGGATAAAGTACGCTTTGTTGACATACAAATACAAAAGAAACAAAAGAAGTAATTGTGTTACCTCGGCTGTACGGATTTGTCGTTTCTTGTTACTTTTTGCCGTTGTTTCGCACAGAAATTTTGTAGCAAAATCAATATTTTCCATTTGTTCCATCTCTCCTAACTTCGAACTCGGACTCTCTGCTATTACATACGATTTACCGATGATTCTAATGCGCTTATGCGCTCAATTTTTGTAATAAATTGAAAATGTCAAAATGGAAAAGTCCAATCAGCTTATTATCTATATATCTGGTCTTCAAACTAAACCGATTCTCATCAGAAATAATTATTTATTAGTATATATAAAATGATATCCCAGTTAATTTTTGTTTGATAATAAGTCAAAGAAAGCTTCTAATAACAAATAGATATTTATTTAAAACATGTACATTTTAATATTATTATATAACTTTATTATACCTTACTTAATTAGTTTCAATTATGTTGATGTTCACCAGAAGCACATATTTTTTATTACTTTGAATATAAGCAGATTCATACAACTGTTGCAAAAAAATGGTGGATGCGCTGGGAAAATACACATAGTGGTACATTAACCCAAATATTAATACTGTATTTGCAAAATTAGGAATATAAACATAATTTAAAAAAGTAATTATAAATTTAGTTAATACTTATTCTATATATATTTATTAGAGTTTTGTTTAATAAAAGTATATAAATACAACTTATATTGAAAGTAATTAAATGTGAACTAAATATTTTCCACGAACAATAAATATGCAACTCTATATACAAATAACAATATTTCATAGCTTTAAATATTGGTCATTTATATTACTTATTACCAAATAAAATGAGATAAAATGAGATTTAACTTTTCTAAAGCTTATTTAAATTTTCTTTTATTCAAGTGATAATATACGTTTTTTATTATCTCTATAATTTCGTGGTTTGCTGCTTTTTTCTATTTTTCCCACATTTTTTTTTAGTGCGCCACGTCATTATTCTTTATGACAACCATTCGTGGAAAATTGCTCACGTTATGCGAGTCGAGAGATTGCAGACATCAAACATCGTCGCATTTGAACACATTATAGGTTCTGGTTCCATCAATTCTCGCATTATTTGAGTGCCTCTATAGTTTACGAATATATCGACAATAATTCTTTTTTATGTATTTGAGAAATTGCAAATACAACTAACTCATTTATATAAGCTTTACCATACTTAATTTCTATTTTTGATATTTGAATATTGTAAAAATTTCTTATATTAGTACTAATTCATTAATGATACGGGTAAGTAAGTCTAATATAAAATATGTATATAAAATTTTAAAAAATGGAATAAAAACACTGCTGTCAGTAATTTGAATATATATTTAAAGAAATATAACTGATTGATTTGATTTCTTGAATATTTTTTTTCAAGATTACAGTTTATTACTTAAATAGTTATTATTTGACTCAAATCATCTATTAAAAAAAGTTAGTTGAGTTTGTTTTACTCTGTCAACTGTAATATTTCATATTGATTTGAAGAACAATATATTGCTATATTGCATAAATAATTTAAGTATAATTAGAATTATCATAATTATTCTGGCTCATACCGGTATAAAATAGATGAAGAGATGAGGTGGGTTTTAATAGCGATTTCAGATTTGAATGTAATTCTATGGATATAAGAATATTTCAAATGAATTTAATATAGTGCTATTTAATCATAGTAACCGAGAAAATGAATGATATATAACTACTCTAATGGCATCATAATAAATTATCTACAATATCTATAAATCTATAATAGTTACAAATAGGATTTACGTAGACTTATCTTATTTTTTGCCTTAAAGCGGAAACATTTTGAAAATTAGCACGCTGTTTTCTGATTTAAATGTTTTTCATGTATAAAAATATAATCCCATTCTTTATTGAAGTCTAATTTCAATGTTTTTAATTACAACGCTTTTTGTACTACACATATATTACTATGTTTCAATGAATAATCGAGACAAAATACAAACGGGCCTGGACAACTACTTCAAATTTGTGACATTGTTGGTCAAACCAGGATATTAGAGATTTGTAAGTGTACCAATTATTAATCTTTTTGGATAGATAGTTTTATATATGCACTACGATGTATCGAATTGCAACTAATACCGAATACAGGCACCCCCGACTTACGAACTCCCGGACTTAAGAGCAAAATTATGTTTGTTTAATCTCTGCAAAAAAAAGTTGGTTAAATTTTCTTTCAACGTTGCAGTTAAACCTATTTTTATGACTAGAAATACCTACAGTTTAGTATTTTATTGGTATCTTTTCTAAGAATTAAAGTTTCGCACATCTTTAATGAGAAATGACAAGTTTACATTAGTTTAGGAAAACCCATTCTTTTTTGGTTCAGAACAGTACATTTTGTAATTTTGAATTTTAGTTTTTATGCTTTTTGTTTCTTTTACTCTATTTTTTCAAATTTATGTAGTCAGCAATTCGTAATTTAATAAATATAGAAGTAAAAACCATGATAAAGTTTGGTAAAATAAGAATCTTTTCAAATATTTAAAATTCCCCTATCCCTTGAAACGGATTTAGTTAATAAGCCGGGGAATACCTGTATTAGGTATAACTAAAAACGATTGTGTTTATGTTTGCCATTAAACATGTATCACGGTTCAATTTTAGATCATGACCATAAGTTGAGAAAAGTTGCAATGTTGTATCTTTATATAGCAGTTGGTATATTTGATAACTTGTATGTTATTAAACACAGAATAGATGCAGATATAAAAGACTCTGTAATAGGATCCTCATTTGTGAAACAAATTTCCAGTTATGATTATAGCCGAAAATCTGGTTTTACATAATTACAGGATTGAGGACAATCTAGTCAAACTAAGAGGGCATCGATTAAAGAGTGAATGAAGTGAGATGGTTGTAAAGATGGGAGGCGGCGAGTGGTTTGGAGATAGCGGCAAGCACAGGCCATTGAGCTTAACGTCCTATTTGTAATAAGTAATAAACCCGGAGAACGAGCTTTGCGAAAAGGGGGGCATCCCCTCAGGCGCCTGCACCATACACTCATACACATATTGGGGAGAGAAACTCTCCCTATCCACCGCCTCCCTTCGAGCTTTTAATAATGTGCGTGCCAACAGATACACGACCAATTTAGCCCTCCCTTCATAATTTCACTCCTTTTCTTCCTCCTCCTCTTCTTATTCTTCTTCCTCCTCCTCTTCTTATTCTTCTTCCTCCTCTTCATCTTCTGTTGTTATCCTCAAGCCCAAACGACTCAATTTCGCTTCGGAACCAAATCACGCAAATCCCATTCAACGATTCAACCAAGTAATATTAATACCGGTGTGACGCAATTGCGAGATTGATTTTTTCCCGCTCGCCTTGCTTCAGATATATGTGTGTGTATAAAATAAATAAAATCTACTATTCTTTCTGTCCGCTTTTTCCTTTCTTCTATTTTCGTTGGCGGTGAATAGGAGCAAACAGGCTGTGCCCGCATGCTAAAGTTTATTGAACTTTTCCGAGGTTCAAAGTTTTCAGTTGAATCATAAATAAATAAAAAAGCCCTATAGGAAATATATTTACATGCTATATAGTTAAATTACACACAAAACAATATCAATTTATTACGTCTATTCTCATATTATTCGATAAATACCTAGTTACACAAGTATCATGAATTCTATAGAATTGTAGCGTAGTGATATGTACTTGTTCATTTTTAGGAAAAAATCATTATTTGTACTTACTTTAGTTTTATTTAATAGCAAATTAAACAAACGATAGTTACATGTCAATATTTGGATCTTTATTCAAAAAAATCTATATAGTATCACTGTATCAATTTGATCAAATTACTTTACAAGTATCGTTTAGTCTTTGTAAAAGAAAGGACAGACAAGTAAATAGACCTTTATAGAATGAAGCTAATAACTTCATTTTATTTGTATTTCATTTTCTTCATATTTTTGTATTGAGTTTGTTTTGTAATCATTGTTGCAATAAATATGATTATTATTAAATGAAACGTATATTTTTGTTTTAATATTATAAAATATTTTATATCATAAATTTGTAAATGAATCAATATAGAAATATTTATTTTAAATTAATTAAAATTTATGAATACAGGCATGTAATGCAATAAAGTATAATACATTTAAAACTCATTTGTACAACGAAATTTTCAAAATAAATTTACGTTATTTAAATATAAAATAACGTAATGTGAGTTTATATCGAAATCTTTGTTACTTATTTAAAGTGAATCAAACATTTTTTGAATATATTATGTTATTTTGTTACCGATTTTTACAAGATTTTTGTAAATGAAATACGAAATTATATATTTTTATTTTCAGGTAAAATGGGTCAAATGTGATTGTTCTCAGCATTTTCGATTGAAGTTGTAAAAGTATTTCAGCGTTGAAACTGTCTGCTGTTCCAGATTACGAAAGTAGTTCTGACTTTATTCCTTACATCTAATATACGTTATTCCATTTAGGTCAGAAAAGATATTCCTTTTATAATATGCATATTATGAATTATATGCTACAATGGTTTGTTGTCAAAGTATAAAGTTCATTTTGATTGAATTTTAAATATTGTAACACCGTACTATGCGAGGCATGAATGTAATATTATGTACTGTTTGAAACTGTATTTAATGGAAGATTCTAAGATTGCATATAAATAACGGTAAAGACCAAATTTAGGATCAATACATTTGTTTAAATAAATTATACAAAACACAAAAATACATTTACTGTAGAAAGGAAATGATTTATGTACACATTAATAATTTAATTATTTAGACTGTTTTAAAATTTTGATCTATTGTTTTTCCCTTTCCCAGAGGCTGCTCATCATTTTGGTATAATGATTTTTTTCTCCTTTTTATGTAATTGGTAAACAATAGTCTTCATTTATTTTTTCTACATTGCATATAATATTCATGGGTGGAAAGACCAATGGTTGATAGCCCTTTGGCCAGCCTTTCTGTAATTGTATACAATTATGAAACAATAGTAAATCCAAATTATACGAGGTATTACTGTATTTTTTTCTAGTAGTTTTGATCAGTTTTTTTATTATTAAAAATGATAACGATATTTGAAATCATTGGTAATAATTTAAAACTCTGATTTTTATATCAATTGTTAATTTATATTACATTGTAACAATAAATATTGAAAAATCATTGTATTTATAAATATGTTTTGTACAATATTTCATTCCATTATTATTTATTTAGTTTAAAATTGATTAATGGCACAGTAGAAGCATATACAAAAATTAATCAATCATGTATTTTTTAAAATTAAATATAAAATCGGTTTCAGGTCATGATTATTCTGTTATTTATTTTAAAATTGATTAATGAAAAACTGTATATATATAAATAATTGAAACTATCAATCATGTAATATTTTTCAATGAAAATCTATTGATTTTATTTATTTAGGTTATTTATTTTACAAATATTTTGTGCATGATATAAAACGTAAAATTTATATTCCTCTTATTTGATATAAAATATTTATTACATTATAATCTAAATAGTTCTGTATGTATTATAAATGAAACGTAGGTTATTTTTTTATAATCCACATTAAAGGTAATTGTATTCTCTGGTAGAATTCATGTATTTGAAATTTTAAAATAATAAGTACTTGAAATCTTTATGAAAATAACACTAAATTGAGTACTGTCTTTTTAGAAATATATAGTAAATAGGGTAAAAATATATTGTTTCATGTTATCACTATAACCCATCACAATAATTGTTATTATTATTGTTATTCCAATATTTTGTAATAGATTCAAATATTATGAGCGGCGAATGAAATCATATAACACATCACTCAATAAGTCTCTGGAATAAGAAAAACTTTTTTTTGATAGTCCCATATGATTTTTGATAGCACCAACTTTCAAACGATATGTGTCAAAACTTCATGATATTCTGACAATTACTTTGCATGTTACTAAAACCATAGTGACCACTGTTTTCTAATTTTCAAAACAATTGATAAAAAATAATTTCGTTATGGAAACTCTGAACCCTGAATAACAATAATAATATCAATTATTTTAACATAAACTATAAAAAAAAACTCATTACAATAATAATAAAGAAATACAAAAAAAAGTTATTGCTGCGATGGTCTACAGAAAATCGATCCTTCTGTCCGGTCCCCTTATAAACTGTTTAATGATGAAAATTGGTAGAATTCGACCTCAATCCATCATTTCAAATCGGGAAAGAACGAAAATATTTTGATGTAACACAAGAAAGGTTTAGGCACAAACCAATACATAACTCTCGCAACGAACTGCTTAATGAACATACTAATATTTTACCCATCTTGGAACGCATAGGTCTCCTGTTTCGAAAATTTTATTTTAGCCCTTCTAAACTTGACTCAGTTTACCGTTGTTGCATTTTGGGGGTCGAATGTCGATCTGGCGTCCGATTTTCCGATCGAACTCTTTACGAGCACATTTTGGCAGCAATTGAACTTCCGATTTAATTTTGGTGTTTTTTTTGTCTGGATCATATTTTGCACATTAGTTTTATTTTCCGAGCAGAAAGACCTATAGTCTTTTTTCTTTTTTCGTATCTGTTATTTGCATTATTTTGCTTTATATTATTTATGTACTTATTGCAATACATTTGATAATATGCACAAAAAAGGTTTCCGTTTCCTTCAGTCAACGATACATTAATAGAAAGTACATCATACACATAGAATTTAATAATTTATCCCATAAATATGCATTGGGGATTATTGTAACTAGTTTATATTACTGAATAATATCATGAACGTGTTGTTTATCTCGTATGAAGTACGTTTTAGAAATCGAAGACATTATACATTATACAATTCAATCATGTTATTGTAGTGTCAAATAAAGCAATCCCATAGAAAAGCTTATATGGAAGCAATGTGTTGCACAAGAGTTAGTAGAGATTTATCAGTTAAAACCAGTCCTAAAAGCAATTTAATAAAAAAAAGATAAAGTAATTTAATTAATCAACACAATAAATTGGCGGCGAAAGGAGTTGAAGGACAAAATCAAAACTAACTTAACCAACACCCAACATATCATCGTGAGATTGATATCCACTATTATTGAACCATTTAATATGGAAGAAGACATAAGTGGTCTGTTTTGAAAATGGGACAGGTGGTTGGACAGGTTCGAGATCTACATCAATGCAGCATGAATTAACTGCGAGACTCACTTCTGCATTTAGGTGGTGGTCGATTATATGATCTGTACAGAACATTACGAGAATATACAAAATAGTTTGTCTCTGTATGAAGATATAACAACCTGACTGGAAAAATTATTCAGAACATAAACAAACATATTCTAAAAAATACAACTGTTGTAAATGTATCCAACTTGAAAACGAATAAATTAACAATTTTTATGTAAGATCGTGAGATTTTACATTAAATAGCATACATTTATAAAAACATTCATTAACACAAGCAAAATTAAAACTATTATAAAAAGACCTGTTTAAAAGAAACAACCAAGCAAAGTACCGCATTTACAAACGCAGAAGATGTGAAGTTTACCCAACACCTGAAAGGTATATAATAAATATTAACAAGCAACACTCAAAACAGCAGACTATTTAACAGAATATGCAAGAATTGTGGAAACCCTTGGTACAACGAATGAACCATAAAACTCATAACAAGTCTCAAGTGTATGAATCAGGGATATTTTGTTAAGGTGTGCTTTTCGAAAACTACACCAGTTAAGACAACTCAAAATAGAAACCACGTCATAAATGTCAATGAAAGATTCTGAAAGCATTTTCAAGATCACAATAATATCATTGAGATGAAAATATTACCAACAAAGAATTCTTCTAAATCACACAAACATGAAGTTTATCATTGAAAAAAGCTTATCTGTTAATGTAATTAATAATTGAACATCGTCAAAACTGTCAACTTGGACACAACACATTTTAAGCGTGTTTTGTTCCTTACTAAAACTTGAAGTAGTATAATATGTATTACTGAAACTAGTAAATATTCTGAGTGCTTCTTATACATAGAAGATTTTATAGAATTTTCAATCTATTAAAACATAATTACATTAGAAATAAATATATTCAATGTGTACAAGTTTAGAATATATTTCCAATTAAAAAAAAGCTGTGAATTATAATCATTTTTTTTAATATCGTTTTTAAAATTTACGTTGTTCCACGAATCTTACCATAGCAATTTTGTGGATCAAATATTAATTAAGTAATTTATTTTGTGAACTTCGTATTGTTTTCTACAAAAGCAATACAGTTCAAGTATTAATAACTGAAGCTTAAACAATGGAAAGCCCTGAATTCCGTGAAGTTCATTTGTAGGATTCAGTACAATACTGCGCTCGTTGGGGTTTGCACAGTGGAAAACGTACCATGAAAATAAAAACAGAGCGGGAGAGGGCAAATAAAAAATGGGGTTACGATGGGAGACGGTAGCAAAAATAAATCGGTCGCTGCACAATTAAACTTACAGTTGCAGTCGCAAAACCGGAAACGTTTGCCAACAGGATATGAAAATAGAAACAGTAGATAATAATCCATGGACGCAATAAATCATCCCCTTTTATTTAGTTGTGTCGTCTGGTGTGTCGCCTTTTTGCTCCCTTGTTATCCAGCAAACAATATTTTTTTCTCGCGCTTTCCACGATTTATTGTGATAGTTTGCGTTCCAATATATCTTACAGATAAATATTTTTTTAAATAGAATTCTTCTTCATTCAATTTTCAACGTAGACTTGGTTATTGTTAAGCTGTTCGGTTCAGACCAAACCTGGTATGGAAATTATCGAAAAAAAATTCTCGAACTCCGACAGAAATTGCTGACATCTTAAGAGGTTTCGATCCAATACCAATGAATTGCTTCCATTTCATGATATAATTGATATTCAAATTTTATGTTATATAAATAAATAAATTACTCCTATAATTGATTGCACTTCTATTTAAAAAGTTTCTGAAAATATTGCTTTAATTAAAAAAAATGTCTAATGATTACACTAGAAAATTCCTCTTAAGCCAATTACTGCAAAGTTTTCAAGTGATGCACGGCCCTTTCAGCTATATTATGAAAAGTAATAGATGATCTTAAGGCGCCAGGTGCTAGAGTATGTTACGCAATTAATATTTTCTTTTTGTAAAAATATGTAATATTAGAGTTTTAACATTATGTAATAAATTACGTAAAAATAATTGAACAAATTTCATTTACATAATAAAAAGCAAAACTTGAAACTTTCCAGAATTTATAAAATACATAAATATTTAGTATAAGATAATTATTTTTCCTATTTGATTTATATAAAAATTAAATAGGTATGTTTTTATAATTGATTGAATAATATGTTGATTTGGTCTAAATCTACGCAAACAATGTTGGGAATAAAGAAATTGCATTATTAATAATACAAATGTAATCTGTAATTAAATTTACAACATATAATTATTACATAATCAATGTTACATAACCTTCGCACTCATATAGAATTAATCACGTGGGATAGTTGGTAGTCATGCGGACAGAAAGAACTATTGATTAACCACAAATTACTGAACATCCAACATTTAACTTTAACGCAAACGTCGAGTGTGCTTGGGGAAAATCAATAGTTTCAACTAAAACTGCGGAAAGCCTCTGCCAAATTTTGAAATACTTTTTATTTCACTCTATTCGAACGGCACGGATTAAAATAATATTACTAATTTGTTTGGTATTATTCTCAATTAGCTAAAAAGCAATGTTAAATTAAGTAAATGCCAGAAAAAATCGGTTAACAACGCCGTTTGAACTAGTACCTTTCGCACCAGATTTTTGTCATGCAGGGACTCTTAACCACTCGACTAATAGTTGCCCCAGTAAATGTTATTATTATTTAATGTACAATAATTTGGCATCTATAAAAAGAAATTAGTCAAGTTTCTCGTGGACTAATATTAGACATGACAATTGTGTAATATCTACAGTATCCCAGATATATTATCTATTAATAGTGTATGTAGTATCTAATATGATAGACTTTCAATGAAAAGCAAATTACTTGTCTGTTGAATCATTCAATGCACGTTAATTTTGCAACTGTCAATCATGTTTAGTTAAGTTTCTAATGAATTAAGAATCTTTAGTGAAATATTGTTTAAATTGTTAATTAGTAAAAAAACGTATTAACCAGACTCTGCAAGGTTAACGTAAATAACATGGAAAATGTAATCATCTAATGGAAAATAATTGGGCATCTGTCAAACGTAATTAGTCGAGTTTGTTGTGGATTAAGAATTGTCATGTCGTGTGTATTGTCTGCAGCATGTGTAATATCTTAATCCAGTTGTGTTGATAAAACATGGACGACGCCGATGGATAATGATAATTCGGCGCGCCTCCAGGTCTGGTTCTCACCCTAAATTGCTGACTGGGGTATTCCAAGGGATGAGACAAAGAGGAAGCCCAGAAAACAGATAATGCCTGATATCATTACACGTCACGTCGGCTCCTAATTACAAACCCATAATCTTAATCGCTCGTTCGCCTTTAATCAAATCATAATACACTCTCGGAGGGAGAGGATGCCTCTCTAAGCAGACGTTTCATCATCGTAATGAATACCTCCACCATTCACCCCCCATCCTTTCCTTCATTCCATCCATCCGAACTTCAGGCCGTTTCCAAGCGACGACATTGCCAAGCTAAAAATTCAGGTTACGTAGCGACCATAAAATATCTATTTAGGACGTTTAAATGTTGCAGGCTTGATATAATATTCCGTGCGTGAGTGGAACGTTGCAAGTTTACTCATTTGCAGCATATGGTGGTCACCGAGCTTACAAAACTGGACGAAACATCTTCAGCTTTTATTACAAAATGTTGCATCCACACTATGTAAGATATGATACATAAATGTCAATGAACACAATGTGTATATGAACAGTGGTGAACAATTCCAAATATGAGTTTTCAAATATGAGAAAATAATAGATTATTAAAAAATATAATAACATACCTAATAAAAAAAAGCGAAAAATAAATGAAAATCTATAGGTCCAATCAAAGAACCTCTAGTTACTGATGATGGATTAAGTTCATAGTTCGCTTAATCAATCAATTACATTTCAGTTCGTATTTTATTTTGTCAAAACAGTTTAATAAGAAATATTGGTCCAATTTAGACAAATGATTTTTGTAAAACAATAAGGACTTTTGAAAGACATAATGCTCGATCGAAAATATCAATCAAAATTTAATCTAGATTATCAATATTGTATACAACCGGTCCAATTTAAGCAACTTTAGAAAATTAAGAAATTATGACAAATAATTAAAGACAAAGTTGTCAATTATGAGTATTAATGCATAAATCAACGTTACGTCTAGATAATTAATATTAGTTATAATTGATCCAATTTAGGCAACATATTTTTATAGTAAATTAAGGAAGTTTAGCAAACAATACAGTCAAAATTATCCATGTTAATTGATACATTAACATGTATAGTGGATTGTATTGTTAACATTACATCTAGATAATTAATATTGGTTACAACCGGTGCAAATTATAAACGTTAAAAAACTTTGACAAATCAACTGTAGCTCTGAATAAATAATATTAGTAACATCTGATCTTTAATATTTAATATATGGTGCAAAACGAGAAAACAAAAGACGACGGTCCAAATTCGGAAACTTTACTCTAAATTTACTATTAATCATAGCAATTTACTATATATTAAATCACTATACATGATACAATGCATGACTACGTGGATAGACCATTATACACCGAACACGCATACTTATACAACAAAGAGATTGTGATGATGGGAAAAACTGGGTACGGAATGGTTTCCTGAAGATGGAAAAAAAGGCCTTTGTAGTTTGTTGGTAACCAAATAATGCATTACTCGCCACTGTTCTATGCATTATGAAAGGGGACGTTTCCGTCCGTTCAGGCGAATTAATAATAAATACCTCTTTGTTCTACTTACATGAAATAGTATCCTGAGGCGTGCTTATGAACGGCGATGTCTATTCCGACTCCGCACAGCACTGGAACAAAATAAACGAGATTAGACCAAGGTCAATTAATTTATATGTTCTGTATATTCACTGTTAATTACATAAAATTAATAGTGAAACTTGTTTAATTAATTGTTTATCATAGTACTAGAGCATTAATATTAATTCATCACATGAAATCATTTTAATTAATTCATTTAGATTCATTTGAAGGAATGTTTTATTAGTTGAACCGCAGTTACAGTCCTTTTTACAATTATTTCTTAATCCTATTTTATCAAGTTGTAACTGTAATTATAAATTAACTTACATGTTTAGTAAATTATTCACTGTTAATTACATAATATTAGTACTTGATTAATGAATTATAGTATAAGTAAATTAGAATTAAATGATTAGTGTTTTCGTCCACTTTCTTGTTACTTCTTAAACGCTTTATAGTATGGAAAGATTTGATTTAAATTGTAATTGAAAATTATCTACATTTTCATAATTATTCATGACTTACCGAAATATCCACATAAAATTGTCTTTTACTTATATACATGATTTCCTATCACTATTATATAATCACAATTTATGATGCATAATGGAACTACACATATTACAATGTTTTGACTTACAACTCCAAAATTTGACAACCCTCACTTATGCAAAGCCTGCGTTTTCTTTTTGAAAATTAATTGAAACATATTTATTTGTAAAGACATAAATGTTCCTTTTTTTATGAAAATGAATAAAAAAACACATTACATGACTCCCATATCAATTAATACAAAATCTACTGGTAAAATGTTAATATTTTACTTTCATAAATCTGAAAACATAGCAACAATTGTTTGATTGACAACTCTTTATTGCTCGTTATAAAATTTCACAACGTAATATTTAAAACGCCATCTATTGGTTAATTTCATAAATTTCTAAAATGCTATTAGTTTGATTGAGAAACATGTTTCAACTCGTATAGAGTAAAGCTGTAAATAATGAATAAATAATTAAATTATTGTGTAATTAATTTATAAGTAAATAATTATTGAATGATTTTCAATTTAAGTTCCTCGACGTTATTGTACATGTTCCAACTATAATACGGATCAAATGAATTTTATGGTCTTGGAAATGGCAATCCTATATTTGATTTAGAGAGGGTATCGCATTTACTTTTCATGTGCAGACGGGTGGTAGTGGCTTAATTGGCCGCACAATCGCTGGATTCCAATCAAGTCCATTGGTTTGAGGTTGTTGTGCGTGCAAATCGATCATAAATTAATGTAGATGGAAGCCAGCAAAGCAACTTGTGAAGTGATTGAATCGTATCGACGTGTGTTTAAAGCATTCTAATTAATTGGGACCTTCAATGCCACTAATTGAAATTTCAAATGAACCCAATTTTGATTATATATTATACGTATATAATATACTAAATACATATATATTCATTCATTTCAAATCTATATACAGAAACCTTTAAGCATTTCAGTTGAAAATCAAATTAAAATAAATAATTTGCACACGTTCTGCTTTGTACGCTTTTATATTACTCTTGTATTGTTACTGCTGTTTGGTTATTTCATTAGTTTCGTCAACGAATTTCATTAGTACATTTCAATTGCAGCAGCGAATTATTGGTGATTCAAATGCGTGAAATATAGTGCACATTTCCTGCACTATTTTGTATTTATTTTCCCCTGTTTTGTGGTTTTTGTATCGTTCGCTGATTTAGAGTACATTTGCGGTTGACATTAACACGTTCCGTCCATTCAGGCATCATTGACTTTTTGAACAATTCTGTTAAAGAATAGAAACAACGTGAAATAATTACGTTTCCATTTATTTCACAACACAATCAAACTCACCACAATAAAAATATTCATTAAACGAATTTATAACTTTTAAATACTCATTAATTAATTAGATGTTTGTGAGAATTCATTTTTAAAACTGTTTATCTACCAATTATGCATTCTTTAATTACATATCACTCAAATCATTGAAATTAATAAAATCTTAAATATTTACATTTTGTCTTGTCATCATGTAATTACTACTGATAATTAATTTCATTTTATTCCGATTTTATTAAAAATTCTAAAAAATTATAAAATTTAAAAGAAATGTAAATGAAAAACAGGTTTAACTATATAAATGTTTAAAAAACCTAACATTGCTTGTAACTTGATAATTTTATTAAACGCAAGATAAAGTACAAGTTGGGTAAAGTTGTTTAAATTTATGTGATTTTTATAATTAAAGACCTTTAAAATAGAATAAATTTTAATAAATTAAAATATATTGTAATCAATGAAGCATTGAACAAATGAAACTTATGCTATTTGAGTACTTATAACGAAATAAAGTCTACTATTAAGTTTATAATAATTGACTATTATAAAGTAATTATTCTAATATGAGACTATTTGTACTTGAAATTATTTGATAATCTTATTAAATGTAAAGTAGGAGTTCAGTAAAGTTGTTCATATTGGTGTAAGTTTTGCAAATTACGAGCAAAACTTGTGTGCTAAAATAATTTAAATATATTTTTTTAAATATAAACCTATATTACATTGATTATAGAAAATATAATTGAAAATTGAAACATATCTAAGGGAGTTCTAATTATCTTTTTTCAATATAAAATCAAAATTTGACAAAGTTGTTTAAATTGGTGTTAGTTTTTATAATTACACAAGTATAATGAATTAGAACCTTTAGAAATAGAATAATTTAGCTAAATTTAAATATATTTAATATATTAATATTAACTTTTTATTTAGGAAGACAAAGACAACTATTAATTGCTATAATTTGTACACCTTTTGAATAATACATTTATTGAATTAGAAAAACTACAAAAACGTATTTTTTCTACAGATAGAATTAAAAACAAAAAATTAAATTAACTAATAATTGATGTAATATTGTATACAAGTATATATTGAAACATAAGACTAATAATGATAAACGATAAACAGAAAGTTAATGTTTTTATTAAATGGCAAGTATCAGTTCGGAAAATTTATTCAAATTTCTGTGAGGTTTGACCATTAGACAAAAGTAACAAATTTGGACCTTTATAAAATTTGATAAATTTGACTAAATTATATTAACATTTATTGTAACATCTGCAAAAAATATTTATATATATTTTATTAAATTAATTACAAAAAAGAACTATAATTAATAAAGTTTCATGAGAATTGAGTATTCATTATAATATTCTAACTGCATATTTATACTTGATATTATATTGAACTTGACATTCTTTATTAGAAGGCAAGTACAAATCATGTAAAGTTGTTTAATATATAAATGTAATTACTTGGCAAGTAGAAAGTTGCTAGCTTTAACCGGGTAACATCATTTGAAAACTGCGTTGAAAACAATTTTGATAATTGAAAAATTAATGGAAAAAGCTGATGTAATTTATGTGTAATTAATGACGAAATAAATTATTTACCATCAATTATATATTCGGTGCGGTGAAAATTCGCCCCCAGACAAATCGGCTTAATTGGTCATTTTGGACGTTTGTGTCCCGGTTTGTTTATAGTTGCGGCTACGCTTCATGACCTGACCCCGTGAAATAGGTAGAAGGCGGAACGAAGCATGTTTAAAATATACATTTTTAATGTCCATTCCCATCTTTTTTCCATGCACAAAACTGTCCTCCTTTTACCTTTTTTTTTGTTTTTTTTTTGAAAAACCCGCGCATCCTGGATTTCCGGCTGCACTACTGCAGGACGATGTTTTGATTTTTTTTCGTCCTCATCCTCTAGTCCTCCCATCCTCTGGCATGTGAATAAATTTTAATGAGGATAAAAATTCCATTCCACACGTGCACCAACCACTCTCTCGTGGGAGTGTTGGATTTTAATTAAAGCGGCCATTGTCTTGGACTCTCGCACTTTATTTGCATGCACGGCCTGGATAAAAGTCACAATGGAAATTATTCACCACGCAGAAAGGAATTTAATTGGCGCACTTTAATGTCCAAAAATATTGCGTTTTTATCATGCCACCACCAGCATCCAAAAAAAAATACTACAAAAATAATGAAAGAACTGAACG
This sequence comes from Nicrophorus orbicollis, assembly GCA_018845635.1. Classification (NCBI taxonomy): domain Eukaryota; kingdom Metazoa; phylum Arthropoda; class Insecta; order Coleoptera; family Silphidae; genus Nicrophorus; species Nicrophorus orbicollis. Next base: position 876,271 of record JAFMTC010000696.1, on the reverse strand, counting down.
GAAAACGAAGAACATGGTGTAGTTGTAGCAAAGAGGAGATTGGAGCAATGCCAAAACTAGCGAGCACCAATAAAATTCAGACGAAATATCTACCATTCAGATCTTCGTGCGAAACTTTTCCAAAAACGATTTATGTCCTAATTGTTTAACTTTATAGGATCTCCTTTTCGCAGGACCATTATAATATATTACACCAAATAAATAACCTCCCAGGAAATGCACATTCGACTTGATGAAAAAAACACACCGTAATGCTTTTGCTCTAGCTTAATTGGAATTTAACGTTCCTTACAAAGTAGAATGGGAAAGTAAACAACTTTATGAAACGTTTAAGAAGCGTTTTTCAATGAATATACCAATTTTCAAACGATAAACGTTTCAAAATCATATTTATATCAAAATTATAAAATTTGGGAATGATAGAATTTGATAATTTTAGTAAATAATAAAAGTATATAATAATTTTAGTTTATTTTAACTTATAATTATAACAGTTACAAAACGAATGGAATTACAATGGACTTTATCCATTGTAATTAAATTGCCTGATGTAATAGGTCGTTATATAATCACGAACGATCATCGGTTCATATATTCTTGATTTTACTACTGCTTCGGGAAGCTCGCTGTTTTTTAAGTTTTATTTGGCATTGGACATGCCTTTGGATGGTTTCTTAGATATATAAGTACATTTTGAAGACAATTTCATATGGTCCTCAATTCGGGGGACGTAGAGACGTACACTTATTGGTAGAATGTTGACTTTGGGATTTCCTACAATAACATTTTTATGGAAAGCGTCCGTAAATTTCTTGGACTTCGCACAAGGCACCAGAATCAGACCTGGTGATATGCTTTCAGCAACTGTGATGTGTTAATACCTATAGATAAAGCACTCATAGAGGAGTCTTTGAATAGAGACTGGTGATGATCCTTAAGTAAGCTAGCCACCCTAGTCAATTACGTATGAAAATGATATGTTGTGGCTTATAGTTTTATGCGTTTCTTGGAGGAGCAATTAGTAATGAGCCTAATACCTTGCAGATCCTGTAAGTTCGAGCAAATATTGGTCGTGGGGTTGTTGGATTTCAAGAGGTACCGGATTTGCTTAAATTATAAATGAATTTAATTGATAATTTAAGTAAATAAAATACATTTCATTTTCTCTTTAGGATATTCTGGGAAGCAAAATTAAATAATTAGTTATATAGTGCGAAAATACTATAAATAATAAATGGTGTAAACAAGTTTTTCTTTAAATTTGCATTATTAATTTTATTTGTCATTATTACTAAAAGTATTCTAACGAATTATCAGGAAATAAAAACAGAACAGTAAATTAGAAATATAAACATAATAAATTTATTAAAAAAAAAGAATTACAGATATTAACATTTAAGTTCTGAAATGGTCTTATTAATAATCAACAACCTTTCCTCAAATACATCAATTGATTTGA
>JAFMTC010000696.1:844265-871715 GCA_018845635.1 Nicrophorus orbicollis | reverse complement strand
TTTAAGTCTTTTAACATCCAAAATAGACTTATTTGTAATGAACATCCTTTTCTCCTGTAATAAATCATTGCGCTTTATTTAATTTCAAAAAACTAACCTTCAGTTTTATAAGGATATTATATTTTATTAGCATCTACAACTATGGTCATATAAAATATATAGAAACAATATTTAAATATTACCATTCTTTATTTTTTTTTAAATTTATATATATAAAGCAGTCTATTCACAAGAAAAAAAATAGATAATAAGGTCCAGTTTTGATAGTAATTTAAAAAATGGGATTGTTGCAGATTAACTGAACGACTAAATTCTACTGTTAACTTAAATTATGAAAAAAAATCAGATATTCCATATTCATACAACACTAAAGCAATTAGGAAGATCTTCTTGTTTGAACCAATTCAGTCTCCGTCGATGTGATTCTGTATTTGCTAGTTCAGTAGCAACTTGATCGTCCAGTCGATGTTGATATCTAGTGCTGAATTTTGTTATATAATCCTTTACAAATCTGACGTTCGTGTAATATTGTATGTATTTATATATAGAGAATCTAGGTGCATTGGTAATTGATCTAAGCGTTTTCGACTGAAACCTCTGTATAACATCAATGGTTGTATTACAGGTAGATTCCCAAAGTTGACCGTCATAGGTCTATATGGGTTTTTAATTGCTTTATACAGAAACAGTTTATTTTAAACAGAGGTGTCTGCCCATCAACCAATATAACTTTTTCTGTACCATTAATAAGGCTGTTGGGTAGTTCCGGCGGTTGTCCAAATCAAACATTAAAATGTAAATATGATTGCTACTGAAGTAACATGTCTATTGATCAATCAAAAGCATAGTAATTATGAATAATTTTATAATATATATAACCCTTACAATATTTTTGATTTATTATTATCTCTTAATTTTTATTCTTCCGTATTCTTGGGAACCTATCATCGCATTTACATAGTACTATTTGACTTTGATCCCTTATTTACACGATACTTCATTTACACGTTTTCTCCGTTACATAGTTTTCTGAAGAACATATCCTCAGATTTATACTTATATAATTAAACTTTTATTGTTCTTTTTTTAAATAACGAATTTAATGTAATCAATGAAACTTTTTGTTCGTGTAATTTTCCCGATTTTCACCTTATTTTCAGTGTAAATGGTGCATACCTCAAAGTATAGAGCATAAGTGAAGCTAAAATCCTAAATATTTTAAAAATACCGTAATGCATTTTAATAATATTTTCCATGTAATAAATAACATCTCGAAAATCCACCAACACAAAAATTTAAAAAACTGCACTTTAATGCATTTGCTCCAGTTTAATTTGAAGTTATTTCCTCTAGCCTGCAGCGGAGGTAATCCAATTATCCTCGAAAAAAGAACCACATACTATGTTTAATTATATTTCTGTAAATTTGTAATATACTTTTTTAAGGTTTCTGGTCTTTAGACCACTCAGGCCTAGGAAACTCACGTCCCCGTAATTGTGTAGTGTAAATTCATCTCGAGGTTTCGTGAAATCTGGAGTGCCGTTGTTAGTTCTAGCATAAGCTGAAGCCATCACAGTATGCCTCATGAATTTCAGCGCTGTGGAATAGAGCAAGTACACTTAGTTATTTTTCGTGTGTGTGTGTATGTATATGCTTGATCCTCTAATCAATTCTGCATACCTTAACTTCACATATGCAAATTATTTTTTGCCTGATAGGAGCACATCAAAAACCGTTACTTCTCATATATTATATTAAAATATTATTTGCATATTTTACGCTTGAATAATGTCTGCTGCATCTCATTTTTTAGTATATTATAATATAATTTTATATTTAAATTATGGCGGAAAACTCCGGGGTCACTAACCTTGGTCTTAGGAATTCAATCAATATTATTTATTATTTAAATTATATGAAAATGCACTTTTATATAAGTTAAGTCAAAATAATATTTATTTTTAGTATTATTAAAACTTGTGCATTCTAAATTCCAGACAATTATTAAAAAAGACAATTATTGAAGCAAATCAATTGATTAAACTATTTAGAAATGCGTTTTATTCAAAATTGGAATTGCACAAAATGCTATTTATAAAGGTTCATTAAACTCAATTGCATTAATTTTCAGTTAAAAATATGATGTTTATATATATTTTCAGTTAATAATAATAGTATAGCTTTAAATTTGTGGATAGTTGTAAAATTATGTATGCGAAATTATATATCTGGTTGTTACGTAAGGAAATTACTAATGATGATATTTGATGCATGGCTAAGTTCGTTAATAAACAGAAAAAGAGATTATTATTCATGCATCAGTTTTGAAGGGTTGAAGGTATTTAATTTCATGAAATTATGCAAGTTACAAATTGCATTCCATGCTATATTTTTCGAATGAACATTAAAATATTGTTTTTTTTTAAAATGAATATGTGCAATATATTCTTGTATTACTTCAAATATCTTAAAAGTATTAATATTGAATAGAAAAAAACAATAATAAAATATTGAAAGTAAATATTACAGAACATATTACTCAAAATATCCACCGTATGTGTCTAAATAAGATTCAGGAAGAAACTTTCTACAGCAATATAACTTATACTAAAGAGAAATGAATAATATAAGGTAAATTATTTCTTTTACTAGAAAAAAAAAGTATGTAAATTTATATATAAAACTTATAAATTATTGCAAAAAAAAAGAAAAGAGATGTACTTCAATAAATTAACGTAAAAACTATAAGAAACATTGTTTTTATCTGATGTTTTCGCAAGCTATAATAGAATGGATCTTGTGAAATTTGGATAATTAGGAAATGTAAAGAATATTAATTTATTGATGTGTAATTCACTATCAAAGTTCAAAAAAAATAATGGCCGATAAACTGGCAAAATATAATAAATGGAATGGATCTGAAAGATGCCTATGATACTTGGGTTAGTTGGGAAGTGTAACAAACTGTAACTTCTTGATGTTCATTGAGTAGTTTGGCTGTAATTCATTGTCAAATTTAAAAAAAAAAGAACAATTTATGGCACAAAAACAGCAGTGTCTTTACATTTTAGCGATTTTCTGCCAAACTATAATTGAGAGAATAGATCCGAAAAATGCTTATGAAACTTGGATAGTAGATTAATGTTACGCATATTAGCATGTTGATGTTCTTTGAGCGGTTTGGGTATAATTCGCTGTCAAATTTAAAAACAAAAATAATGCTCGAAAATCGATTCTCGCTTCACATTTTAGTGATTTTCTCGCAAACTATAATAGATAAAATGGATCTGCAAGATGCCTACGGAACTTGGATATTTAGGAAATGTAAAGCATTATAATTTATTGACATGTGTTGAGCGGTTTGGCTGTTATTCGTGATCAAATTTAAAAAAATACCGTGTGCTAAGTTTAATTTTTTTTCACTATACACAAGATTGTACAATGGGAACTATCTACCAAGCGTGAAACTGCAGTTTAATTTAAATCCTGATAATCCATCGCAAAGAAATAACTCAAAATTTCAGAGAATTACGATTTTCTAAGTGAAACCGTTGCTAAATGACATTTCGAGCAACTATTGCTAATGGGGGTATTTTTTAATTTGTGTCTGTAATAAGCGATCTTGCGTTAGGAAATTTTATTCTTAAACTAATCACAGATGTGTACACCTATTTTATTTTGAAATTATACGGATTATTATCTCCTTTTTTAATAAAACTTAAACTGAATTAAATAAGTTTGTCGCAATAAATAATAATAAAAAACCATCAGTCATAATATTTTAGTATATAAATAAATCAATCAATTTATAGCTTGCAATTAGTTTTAAATATAAGCAATAAAAAGTAGTAATTTATAAACGATATATGATAAAGTAGTTCTTTATTAATTAAAAGTAACAAATAAGCAATGTAGTCACCAGTGTTTATTAATATTTAGCTTTGTATCACTCACCAATTAAATGAAACTTATTGCTTATTTTTTAAAACAAAACATGAACAAATATTTCATGGTTATGTCAATACTATAATGATAATAATTTATCATTACAAACTTACAACTAATGTGAATATATTGTAATTAATTTGTAGCAATTGTCGTTTCTTGCTTAACTATTAAAAAAATACAACGTCAATTAAATAAATTTTAATTTATAATACTTCATAAATAACTATTGAATGAAAACAATGTATTTCAAAACAATATTGTGTAATCTTATAATAACACATAATAGCGATAGCTATTTCCAGTTTAGCCACGTATGTGCGTCTGCAAAGATTTTCTTTTCCTCTGTTTTCGTTTCACTATTTCAAAGTTAAAGTAAATAGGAATTGTAACTTGGTAGCAGCGCCTTTCCGGCTTTCCACTTACATAAAATAATAAAATTTCGAATGAACGTACACAAACACAGGCGAGGAAAAAGGAGCGAGAGAGGATGCAGTAATGATATTAAGAAATCGCAGAAAAAGGGTCCTCGAGGAAAGAAGGAAAAGCGAAGCACAAAAAAAAGAAGATATCACAACGGTCTCTCCCGTCAGAGACGCAATCACGGGAACAAAAGGGTTTTGAGGAAATTTACTTAGCGAATCAAAATTTAATCAGGTTAATTTTATCCGACGGGAAAATGGAAGAGTTGTTATGGAAATTGAAATAAGGAAAAGAGCAATTTAAAAGAATTTTGTTAGATTTTCGTTATTGAATTATTCGAAATTGAAGCAATGTGTAAGCAGTATTCGAAAGATGCAATAACAATATTTTCAGGTGTTGGATTGAACATGGATTATTTGCTTTTGCCGTGTAATTTTTGTGATTGGAAACATAACTGAGTGTGTTTTCAGTGAAGCCACGAGTATTTGCTGCATGAAATACAGGCTTTGTGGGTCACAGCGGAATAATGACATTCAACGTTTTATTATTATTGCACTACAACTGTAATGTTTATTACTTTGGAGTAATTTCTGCACAATGTATTCAAATAGAACTGCCGTAAAGGTTCCCTTCAGAAACTGGAGCATTTCATTTAAATCGAAATACTTGCCTGCTCCGATCTTCTGCTTCCACGATTAAGCTATTAGCATACTGTATTTATACAGAACTGCAATTATAAGCCTCCATCATGTAAAAAATAATAGTACTTTTTTGTATATAAAAATTATTAGAATTTTGTTAATAAAATGTGGTAATAATAAGTAAATTAAACTGAATACTGAATTTATACAGCGCTGTAATTATACATAAAATAACAGTTCAGAACAATATTTGAATAAACCTTATTAGAATTTAGTTAAATAATGCAATAATTAGCAAATTATTAAATATATATACTGGTTTTAAATGATTATAATTTATTGTATTGTATTGTTTATAAATTATTAACAATGAATAATTATTTGCTCATGAAATATGAATATTTATTTTTGCGCAGGATTTATAAACTAATAATTAACATCTTTTGAAACACTTGTATTTAGGGCATGTTTAAACAATGTAAATTGGATATATTTATATATTTTGAATAATATTAGTTCAACATGTTTATTGTATGAAATTAGGCTAATGACTAAGGTCTTTATGCATTTGAATAATATTTTTATTATTTTAAATAACTTAGGAACATTTTGACAACCAACTCCAGTCTTGGGTTGTCATAGAGCATTGAGTTGGTTATCACGTGGAATAACTACAGAAATTTTAAGTACATAACAAGTAATCAGAAATTAAAACTGCTGAAAAAATCTAAATTGCATTTATTACATATATTAACACTAGATTTACGGATCCCGTCAATTTGACGGAATTCAAACTTTGCTATGAAATATCTTAAAAACCTCTTAATCGATTTCAACCGTTTCGCATCGTAAATTAATCATTTCTTCCAAAGAATTTATACACAACGTTTTTTCTTAAACCTACATTTTGACATTCATATGTGGTATACCTATCTCTACAGTACCCGTCAAATTGACGAGTAGGCTTATTTCAAAACTAATCCTTATATTTTTACTTTGTACGTCACATAATTCATCCAGTACGAAATACAAGAGTGGAAACAATGTCTTTATGTTCTCCGTTTCCAATTCGTTATTTCAATCGCGTCTCGATAGTGTAAACTAAAGTGAGTCGTATTACCTGAGTAATTATTTTGGTCTGCTACGGAACTGTTATTTCTGGTCGCCAAAAAGAACTCAAGAATGCTGCATTTACAGTTTAAGAAAGACAGTGTCAAAAAGTTTCGGTTCTTGTAGAGAGTCTCCGCTTATTGTATGTATTTGCAATAGGGTAATGGAATTAGAGCACAGTATTTTTTTATGTGAACCGATCACCTTTTTTCTAATAATAATGCGTAAATCCAGGACATATAATAAGATATTGGATAAAATCTTCAAGATCAATGAATATTGTTCCGAGGATACCTCCGAAGAAAATGAATGTAAATTAGGCGGAAGCGAACCCGAAAGTGAAATTGCATTATCTCTTGAAAGTGGATGAACAGAATTATCTTCAGAGAGTGAAGAAGAGAATTTATTTACAATCCGTCGGAGTAAGAAAATGCGAATTTTGTCTAGCTCTGAGGATGAGAGGACGAGCTTTCCCAATACATCCCAAAATGTAGCGGGTATATCGAAATTGTAACTGATGGGACACAGTGGAGAAAACAGAAACCAGGACCTAAAGGTAGGACGCCCATCCGTATGATTTTCAAGGATATCGAAGGACCTACTGCCCATGCTAAAAGAAATATTATGGAGGGTTACATGCTTAGAGCTTTCGATTTGATGATTGACAAATATAATGCAACACATAAAAGATATTAGATTTGGCAACAATAAACGAATGGATACTATATAAATAGTGCATCGGAGCTACAATACCCAGGAAACAATACATATTTAGTTTATCCGAGAAATTAGATGCTCAAAACAAGGAGAACATTTGCCAACGATCAGAAGCTTCTTCATCATCTATAATATTAGAAGAGCAAAAAAGATGCCAAGTAGGATACTGCAACAAAAATAAAAGCATCAATTGCTGCATATCTTCCATAAAAGTGGTATACTGAAAATGCAGAGGCAAAGTGGAATATACCAGTTTTTTTTAAAGAAAGTACGTTTTTTTTATCCGTAGAGATAGGTATATAAGAAACGTCCGTAAACCTAGTGATAAATAGGTTTTTTGATTCTGAAAGTAATTAAATTGTGAAAAAAACATTGAATGTTCAACAGTGTAACAACCAGCTCCGATATTTCTTTCTAATAATAACTGAATTAAAGTATACTAAATATACATCAAAATAATATTAAATAATTTCCTTCGTTAAAAAATAAAAGTTTACAGTTTAAATCAAACGGTATAAACTATTACGATTTTGTTAATTGAACACCGACAATATAATTAAAAATAACTGTATTATAATTTAATACACTTTTGTGGGTTAAGTATAATAGTAAATGTAAATTACAAGACCATTCTCACATAAATGCAAGCTTTAATAAGATTGTGTATACATCTATGTTCGCACGAACGTACTCAAAGTTCACAAAAACGTACACTTTGCCATCGGAACTCTGCATTATGTAACTTAATTACTCTAGGGAAAATCGCGTTTTAGCTCTATATTTCATTACATAAACAGTGGAAACTGCACATTGTTATGTTACGTTTATGTTATTTACTATAGTTATTACGTAATGTCTCTTTTATAACACACAACACATTTTCTTAAACATTTGTTGTGGAGAGATAAAATGTATTATACATAATTGAAATTTAATATAATTTAACATAGTTCTGCTATTTATTTTTGTATAAATATGTAAAAAAAATACTTATTTTAAGTCATATCACATAAAGAAATGTTAATTTCAATGATATAAAAAAATGCGTAAATAAAAAATGTTAATTATTATATATAATTAAAAAAATATTGAATTTATATAAACAATTTTTCGTACCAATATAATTATTCAACGTTGCTTATAATTCGTACATATTTTTCAATATATTATTTTTTAATAAAACTATAAATTATTTTTTATCGTTCAAAAAAGCGTATGTTTATACATAAATAGTTGAAAAGTAATGAAAAATAAATATATATTTTCGATATTAGAATTTTCATTTCGATAGTGACAATTCCATTGGATTCAATTACTTTTATTTGTTTGTTATATAAATATAACATAAATAACATATATTTTTTACAGTAATTGAATCGAGTGAAACGTATTTATTGTAAAATATGATTTTGCACGCAAAATATAAATTTTTATTTTATATATTTCTTCAATTATTAATAGATTAGTTAATAGGAAAGTATGTATATAATTATAACTTTGATTATGTATAAAATGTTATATAAATTTACTTAAGTAAATAATGTAGACTGTTGCATTTATTTCATTAAATTTCTTTTATATATTTGTGTTATATAAAATGAAATGTTAACAACATAAAGTACTAATAATTGTGATTATATGTGATTAATTGTGTATAATCAAACTATAACATTTTTATGTACTGAATCATGTACCTGTTACTACTTTTAGCTTTTTTATGTGAACTGGACACATTTTTACGAGCTTACGATGCATCTGTCACCAAATGATAGTTCAATATTTAAACAACCTCAGGCGGACATTTCAACTTTAACATTTATAGATGCCTTTTATGGTGCATTTGAGCTGTCAATAACATCTGAAACTTTATGACTACTCCCAAGGACTTCTCATTTCGACAACTTAAATATTATTCCTTATGCGATCATCCGAAAACACGTATTTTTTGATGTTTTATATAATATTGTAAACGTAAATAACATATTGAGTATAATATCAGACTTACTATAAAACTTTACATTAAAATTTTATAGTTATTTATCTATTGTTTAGTACAAATTACAAATTATTTATGATTACATCAATATCTTAAATATGTATATTAATTTAAACACTACTTATTTATTTGTGTTTTGCATAATGCATATCATATTCTTAAAATATAAATACAAAAAAGTTACATAGAAAAAGAAGAAATATAAAACCAAGTCTAAAATATAAATAAAACGAAAAGAAACAAAAAATTAAAAAATAATGAACTTAAAAAGAAGACACATTCTTAAAACATGAATACAAAAAAGTTACTTACAAAAAGAAGAAATATAATAGCCTAAAATATAAATAAAACAAAAAGAAACCAGAAATAAAAAAAATATAAACTTAAAGATAATCCTTCTAACTAATTAAACCCTGAATAATCAACTGAATATGTGAATGATCTAACTTTTTATCATCTATTTCAACGGTCGATTATACGTAGTTCATTTGATTACAACAATACCTAAAACATGTTTATTTATGTGTTTTCATTTACATTTTAATTATTAATTTTATTTTCCTATAAACTAGGAGTCGACAATCCTGAGTCGCATGTGACGATTATTTGCGGCTTTCACATAGCAATACTAGAGCAATGTGCGGCTCCGAAGATTTATTTTAAAGGAGTAATGTTTGTTCCTAAAAGATATTCGAGCTCTGATCTATACTATTATTATATTTAGTAGAAATTTTGATATTCCCACTACTATACGATATTGGAAGTATATTTAGTAAATTAATTCAGACAAGTGATTAATTGATCAAATTTTGTTTAAAGCTGTTCTTTGTTGTTGTAAACTCAATTCAGTTAAGAGATAGTTATATCACATTTTACAGTACAATCAATGTCGTTTGATGCTGATATCTATTGTGTTTTGTGTCCATTGTTATAAATCCGTTATGCTTTGTAAATCCACATGGCTAAACGCTCAAATTGAAAACCAATTATTTTTTTTTATTAAACTGAATTTAATTCCTTTACTCACTTTATGTATGCTATTATTTAAATCACGTGTAATTGAAAGAAAAAGAAGTATAATTCATTTATTCATGTATGTGTATTTGAAAGCTTTTCACATGTTTTAAGTGATTATTGATCGAATTCGTGTTAGAGCAGATTTTAGTTATAATTCTCTTGAGATCCGCATATATTTCATATTTTTATATTAAAAGCGTAAACCTTTTAAGACTCTATACAATTTATTTCTTGACGGAATATAAAATTTCCGTTGCTTAACTACAGCCGAAATAAAATATATTTTCTAGTAAAATTATTATACTTATACTTCGATTAACGAATAGAATTCGGTTTAAGGAATTACTTCATTTTATAAGTAAATATACTATGACCAGTATGTCTCATGTCTCTATTCCTACGTTTGAAAATTCAGATTTAGAACAATGAAAAGTTGTATTAAATAAATTCTTATGAAGTGGTTAAGAGTCCCTGCATCACAAAAATCTGGTGCCAAATGGTGTTGGTTCGAATCTCACTTGATTCTGACCGATTTTTCCGGGATTTACTGGTCAGATAAATAAGGTATGCTGATAAGGACGCAAGTTCTTAATATTCTACTGAAAAATATTGTATTCTGTATTCAATGCATTTCTAACATCATCTAATAAAAATGCCATAATAATATGGATTGAGTTTTTAATGATGTACTTTTACCAAAAACTTCAATAATTAAAGTCCTTAAAATCAAACTTTCTTAAATCAAAGCATTATTTTAGGTCTTCATAATTGAAATATAATAATAAATGTATACCATACATGAAAAACCTGTCAATAACCCGAAAATTGAAAATCCGATAATCATAATCCCTAGATTAAAAATCCCAAAAATCATAATACCGTCATATGTCAAAATTTTGACAACCGTTTTGAAGTATTTTAGTTCTGCTGAAAGGAGATTTTAGAACCATAGCTATTTTATCTTTTACTCCACTCTTTTCTTATTTCTCTCGCTTAATTTCTCAATTTACATGAATATATGTGTTAAATAGTATGCAGCGTAAACTGTTGTTAATTCTATAAAATATTCGGGATTTCGATACTTGAAGGATTTTAATACACTGGGATATAGATTACAGAGTATGAAAAACTCTCAGTTTTATGAAAATATCCATAAATTCCGGTTTCAAAGTAATTTATTTTTTTTTACCTGAAATTTAACAAATACGTTTGTTCGTCATGAATAGCGGTAATACAATAGGCTCTAATTGTAATTGTACTTTGCTATTTTTTGCAACCCTACGTGCATATTCACATGCATAGTTTTTTTTTTTCATAAAATTTCAGACCCATAGAAATGAGTTGTCAAACGCGTCTGTCAATATTCTGTGCATTTCATCCCTATTCACGAATGTTCCATAATTGTCGGGTGTTTTGCGAAACATTTCGAATTTGTCCAGGCCAGCTTTTGCATATTGCAACAATTAATCCAATTTCGTATTGCGCGCCACCGCAGAACCCATAAATTTCTATTTAACTGGTATCTAATCACGAGCAGCCGATCTCTCACATCGGCGAACTCTCGTAATTTGGTGGATGCGCGGGGCGTATGTCGGTGGCGGCAGAGGTGGGGGGTCGGCGGGGGTTTCCCGTCCGCCCCCTAATTGTTTGGGGTAGCAGCGGACCTCGACGGAAAATGGACATTCGTTAGTGCCGCAATATAATAATATAATTTCGGTGCGCCAGATGCAATTGAATTCGCGAATCGGGGCAGCAATCCCGACTTGACAATCCGAAACCCTGCGACAGTGGGGAGGGTTATGGGTGGATGGCGACGTCCGCAAATCCGAGAAACTTTATTGCGAATTTATTCTAAATAATTCATTCGAGTTATTAGCATTAAATGGCGCACAGGAAGTGCCACATAATTGACCTCCGTCACCATTCACGTCCTGCTATTAATTTTGTTGAAACCTCTCGAGTCCATTCAATTCATTACGAAATTATGAATAAATGTATATTTTTGCGCCCATAATTAATATATAATTAATTATGCTTATTTCTATTTACTCTAAGTTTATAATTAAAAAAATATCACTGTGGTCATGCCTTGTTAGTTTTAAAATAAAATATTAAATAATTCAAAGTTAGAAATCAGTTTCATATTTTTTAACTAACTTCAATATTTCATTATTTATTTCTGATATGAGGTGACTCATAACGGTATGGCTTGAGTCGTCTTTGTACAGAGCGGGAGAGCACGAGTTCAAACCTTGATCTAAATACAACATACGATTTTGTGATCCTAATAGTCATAAAGGCATTAGTTGTCAATGCGCAATGTTTCTAAACAAGTGTGAACGATGAGTGATTTGCTGAATGTCCCAATGGATAGATTGCAAATATCGTTGTATAAAAACACACACCAAAAAATCTAATATACATACAATTTTAAGTGAAAATTACGTTAGAATGAATGAATGTAGTACCTTCGCATAAATATCTCGTACGTTAGGAAGAATAAAGTTATATAAAAATAAATAATTGAGGATTATAAAGGAATTTGTATATTTGGAAAATGTTAATTATAAAATCAATAAAATACGAAAATTCTTCTATTAATATTTTTGGTTAATTCGGTTTAAATGTTTAATTATTCCTAAAGTAGAGTTAACTGGCAATTTTAGGGCTGAATGTACGTCAGTAAGAATGCTGCGTTTGTATGAATATTTCGTAATTAGTTCGAATAAAGACATTTTTTTGTTTTGAGAAGAGGAAATCTTGCATAGAGACCACGGTGGATTCATGATACTGTGAGATTCTTACCCACTAAAAACATGTGCATTTATATGCATATAACTACATATAATGTGTTTAACAGTAATATGTATACGTATAATGGGTATTAACTAAATAATTAAAAATCAATTAAAAAAATCCAACGAATATATTTCTTTCATTATTTATATTAAGTTTAATTAAATTAAATGATATTTATTATTGCTAATGTTTAATTGAAAGTAGTATTATAGTCTATAGTAATGTTAAATTAAACATATACTTTCAAGAGCTTTCCTTAAATATTAGTATAAATATCGTGTACGTTCTTGCTTTAAAATTATATGTAGTTTACAAGTTTACAATGCATGGAAGATATGAACTTTTTAACCAACTAACATCATATAACAAATGGAGCCAAAATTAAAGTTCTTACAGAAGCAATCAATTATTGTTATTTACAATTAATTAACTATGAAACTAATTATTTCATTATTAGTTGACTTTTTGTAATTTAGTAACTTTAATATTTTTATCAGTTCCAATTAGTTTTTTTTTATACTTATAAATATATAATTTGTATATTAAATAATGGGTAGAAAGACCTATGGACTATAGCCCTTTGTAGCAACGGTAGTAATTGTATTTTCTTTTTTTTTTGTAATAATATGAATGTTGTATTATTTGGTTTATTTAAAATTTAATATTTTTGTTTATTTTCAATTTCTTTTTTTAGTTATTATTATTATATTTAGAATTGTATTTTATTTATTTGGCCAATAAATTATATTATATAATACCATTAAAAGTTTAAAAAAATGAAATACATATATCAGATTGACTAAAATTTTATAGCTTAGCTAAGGTTATCATAATTGTAGGACTTTGATGATCATATATCAAAGTGGATGTATACGGGTCACCGCTGCTGGAAATCAGTTTATAATGTTACATCACATATCAAAGAACGAGCTTTCATTACGTCTCGGCAAAAATATCGAACCGATTTTCAAATGTAATTGAACGTGCTCGACTGCCCAATACTAATTCTTTTGAACTCGTAATTAAAAAAAAGGAACGTCTATCCGACGGATACAAAAAATATAGAACATACACGCCATTCATCTCGCTAATGGATCATTTTATTTATTATCCTATTGAAGCTTATAAATTTGTTTGCTTTACAAATGGCTGAACATAAGCTGACAGCTTATTGATACTACTTATTTTCACATTAAAGGTTTAGTTTCTTTTTAATTGATTTGTTTTTTTTTAATATTATATAACATACATTATATCAATTTATAAATATAATGTTTACATAAGATTTTTATAAATCATATTTATTATTGATACTCTAAGTGAGCCGTTTCGTACCAAAAGGTTGTAGTTTGTCAATTACTGGATTTTTCCATTATAAACAATAAATATTTCAAAGCAAAGTCTTATAATATTACTATAAACATGAAATTTCAGTATAGAGTCTATACTATATACTGAAAATGAAAAGAGCATCTATCGTTGGCAACGAGAAATAAGTATGCTCTCATGGTTTACATTTTAACTGAAGCCTTGGAATAAAAATGGAATAAAAAATGCGGTGCCTCAAGAATACCATTCCATATGCCCCCTCGTTTTTTGTATATAAATGTATGTTTATCACCACTTTCAATGCGGAGTGGGAAAATAAACACCTTAAAATTTATTGCCCATGAAAAAAAGAACAGAGACGAGATGATGAAGAGCTGTTTTTTTTTCTCTGAATTTCATATAAAATAAATTGCTTTTTGAACAGGAGTCAACAAGAATCCAAATAGGTTATATTGGTATATATGTTGTTTGTTATTATATAATATCAATTGTTGTGTTATTCATTCAAAAGTATATATTTCTTACATATGTTTTTCTGCCTTTAGAGAAAAGAAAAATAAAATATATTAGATCTTTCTGCCCTTATAATTGTATTATTCCTTTTTTCTATAATACTTCTAACTTCAAAATAACTGTTTTAAAACGTTTCTATTAAAACATTATATAAGTATATAAGAACTTAATTTATCTTATGTTAAAGTTGACACATTTATAAGACATTGCACAAAGCTTGTAAACTTTGAACAACCACCCTCTATACAAATATTTAGACTCAAACACAGATTGTTTACTAAGTTTAGTAGTATACAATATGCATTAATTCAATCTCTCACGGTTTACCGCTCGATTTGTAACTTATTTCAACGTTGCTTAATTTCTATTATGTTTTAAATTTAATTTTAAGTTCTTATATCAAAAACACAGTTTTACAATTCATTATATTCATTTCAGACAATGTATTTGCATTATATTATATATTTATTTAGTTAGATTATTTTTTTGTGGTGAAAGCTTAATATTTCGATCTGTTTTATTTGTTATAATTTTTTTTTCTTTAATAATTTATTTGCAAAGAGAAATATCCTTATTAAATTTTAAGTAGAAAAAAAGAAAATGTCAAATAAATATATTGTATATACTTGTAATAAATTTTTAATTAACATTGGACAACTACATATTTTCACCTAAAAGTGTATAAAACTCAATTTAATAATCTATTAATTTTCAGACTTTTCACAAAAAAAAAACTTATTTTTTCTCTTATATTTATGAAGTTATGTTTAAAAGTTTGTAAAAAAAAATAAGTTGAAGTCATAAAATTGGCTACGATAATCTTACTTCAATATGCAGTGGTACCATGACATTAGAGTTTAATTTGTTCAGTAACCTTGCTCGTATCTCAAAGGTCTAGTCTGAGTTGGAAGAAACTGTTGGTGTCGTGTGCAGAGGTGTAGTGTGCGATTCCTCGTATCTCAAATCTTGCTCTCATCTCAAAGCAAAATATCGCTCGCTTGGCGGCTCGTCTCTCAAAACACTCGTATATTAGGGCACTCGTATATCGAGGTACCACTGTATATTGAAATGATGGTTGGTGAACAGTAAATCATAACAATAAAGAACAGTAACATTACCTTCTGTTTATGACCATTTCTCCAAAAGCATGTTTTTCCATCTTCAGTTTGTCCTGTATTGGGTTTTGTACCTGTTTTTTGCTTGTTCTCTTTTTACTTGATCGGAGTTTTCAAGGAACTACTATGTTCAGTCTAAGCTGATGAAACACGAATTATATAAAGGAATTGTATTTTTGAATAAAAATAAATTACTAAAATATTTGATTCTTAAGCGTATTTAGAAAATGCATTACAAAGTGCTGTTCACTACTATTTCAGTTGACAATTAGTAAAATATCAAAATAAATAAACCTTGAAAATGAAAAACCAGTAAAAATTGCGATAATTTAATACAAAATTTCCTAATATTGTATATAATTTTTAATGTATATGAAGATTATTGGTCTTTATGTTGCTATGGCTTCTTACAGTTTCGGAATGCATGTTTCAGTTCTACAATCGCAATAGAATGGATCTAAGACGTTAATTGGATTATACAAAGTGGTTCTGGTTTCTAAATGTTCAGAATCGAATTAATGATGCGCGACGGTGTTTGAATTGATCGAAGTTCCATAATGAATGAGCAAGGAAACGTAGGAAGGCAACGTCTAGAAGGGAGGATTTGCCGGGGACACACGTTGATTTCCTAATTCCACCTTCTGTACTTTTAATTAACTTTAATTATCCAGTCCCAATTACCGAGTCGTGTCTACTGCTTATACTACCTGTGCATTCCTAAGAAGATACAGCCTCACTAATGTACTATGTATGTAACATCAAAGTAGTTTAATACTTATAGTGAACTGACAGGAAAAAATGTCATCGTTTTATTCTATGTATTATAAACGAAATTAATATTATAAGAGGAACGTTTTTATAAAATAAATGTACATATTAAGTTCTTTGTTCCCAATTCAAACACGTTAGCTCCGTTACTTCTGTACTTTTAATTAGAGTTAATTGTGCGTAGCTAATTACTAAGTGGAGTTTTAATGCTTACAAGTTGTACATTCCTTAACAGAATCCACATTAGAGATAAAAATGTATAGAAAATTACAAGGAAACAAGCATTTCGTTTTATCTATTTACATCATTTATTTAGGTGCATAATCATACCTCGATTAACGAATTAACGAATAGGATGTATTCCAAGACAATTATTTCATTAAGGAAACCTATTTTTCAGATTTAATACTAAACTAAATTGTAAAGAAAATGTAAAACTTTATTTTGAACAAATAAAAGTTAATAAAACATTAAATTTAATTAAGCGAAGCTTTGTTTCCAGAGGAAAATATTAAATTGCTTCCTATGGAAAATTGAATAACTTTTGTAAAACTTTATTCAATTAATAGTTAACTTACATATAATATCAATATATTTCGTGTGTGTCTACAATCTGTCTATTTTGACATTAGTTAAATCAATCATCGTGCAGATACTTATTTTAGAATCGTTGACAACTAGTCCTTGATGACTTTTAGAATCATAAGACCCTGTGTTGTATTTTCGGTCGGAGTTTGGTGTGACCAGGAATTGAACCTGTGTCTCCCCTTCCGGTAGATGATGAGGTTTTACTTGTAACGTCAAAAGAAAATTGGACCCACAATTGCATGTTTTTAACTAAGGATTTTTTTTTTTTTGTAAGTCCGGGAGTTCGTAAGTCGGGAGATACATGTATATCTAGAC
This sequence comes from Nicrophorus orbicollis, assembly GCA_018845635.1. NCBI lineage: Eukaryota > Metazoa > Arthropoda > Insecta > Coleoptera > Silphidae > Nicrophorus > Nicrophorus orbicollis. The sequence continues at coordinate 854,439 of JAFMTC010000696.1, read as the reverse complement.
TTTGTTGCAATAGATACCATTGAATTATATGTAATATAATATAATAATATATAAGAAAGATCACATTGGTACATAACTATTTTCTATTATATTATTATGTAAAATTTTCTGAAAATTATATGACATATTAAGTTCTGATATATAAATGTGATTTGCAGTATCTAAGATCTAATTTAAAAATGGATTTTAGAAGATTTAGTGAATACTTTCCGAACGTAAGCTTAGTCTTTGAAGGCGTGAGCGGAAAAAGGAAACGTCTTGAACGGCCGACGCGTAATCTTCTTAATTCAGAAGCTAAATATCAGGCTTATCCCAAAACCGTTCGTACCAGAATCCAAACAATTTATTTTGCGAGACTAATTCGATGGGTGGTTTTTCCTGAACAGCCTCAGGGCTTTTCGGCATCCCACATCAATTTATCTGCGCCGCCGGCGGTTTTCTCGCAGGTAACATCATATATCTTTCCACCTGCGACGTTCGGAGGGACGGGGATGGGTTTTTGGTAACGAGCATGACGGTTCGACAATAGGGTGCTCCCATCTCCAGTCTCCCCCTGATTGGTCTCGCCTCGTTCACATATCCTTCAGAATTCAAAACCGAATTCAAATGTCTTCCGCCTCCTCGAAAACCGAAGAGACTGATTGTGGCAGTGATAAACTGAACATCCTGTAGGGAAAAAAGACACCGCAGTTCGAGGAATCTACATTGACTTCTTGTAGTATAATTGGGTCTTAGCATATACACGGTGCGCAGATTATTTTGATGTTGCGTAAATCTTGGGTAAGGTGACAACGTAGACAAGTATGCAAAATGAACGATGCAGCACATAATTTATTATGTAAATCGATATTTTGACGTCACATTTTGTTGAAATCGAATAACAACGTTATAAGAATATTTGTTAAAATTGCATTGAATATTTAACATTGGGCAAAAAGGCAATAGATCTTGGTCTTTCTATACTATGTTTATCAATTTATGTGAAACCTACAATTCATTAGATTATTATTAAAAAATATAATACATTTAAATTAGTATTGCAGATTGTTGAAATATATAATAAATGAGAAAGATTCAAATTATTTTATTTTGTAATTTTATATAAAACTAAACATTTATATAAATAAAGTTATCTAACGTTCGTTTACCCGTTAAAATTACCTTCTTTTAACTTACTGCAATAGATGAGAACTACTCCGGCTTATGTAGTTACAAAGTGCAATTCCTTAGGAAAAGGTAAAAGCTCTTTTAACGGTTTTCTGGAAATTGTAAAGTAATCGATGTAAGAATGGAATTGAGCGCTCTGTATCCATGGAGAAGCAATCGATAGACGCGCCAGAGGGGAATTGATCTTAAAATGATTTACAACTATTCCGGCATGGCCCGTGGATGGAGGAACGGAATTAGTTCAGAACGCAAATATTGGACGCGACATGAGGGAGAAGGGAAATATATGGAGGTTGAAGCCCAAGTTTTCGTGGGGAGGCGAGAAATTTCGCGCCTCGTACGTGTACACTTTATTTAGTAAGGAAATGCTTCCCACCTACCAAAAAAAAGAAACCGGCGCATCCACCCCTCGCGCTTTTCCTCGTCGCGGCGCAAATTTGCATTTTATTAGATTATTCCATTAGTTATTTCCCTCCCGTTGCGAAGGTTCTCCTCGAATCTTCCTTCCCAGATTTTTTTTGCTTTATATCATTACTATTGTAACATTCTCCTTGCAATTTCAATCAAGGCTTCATTCAAACAAGCGTATTATTTATTTTTTTTGCAATTTCTTCCTCTATCTCTCAATTTTCTGCTCTTCAGCTTTTTCTTCTTCTATTTATTGTTGCAGCGATGAAAGGAAATTAGGATTTTCATTTACTGGCGGGTTTAAATGTAGCGAACTCCATCTTATAATTTAATAGATTAAAATTGGGTGGAGAGATGTTTGTTAGTAGGATAAAGTGCACTTCGAGGATATGCACTTAGTGTAAGTTACGAGTTCGAATTAAATTATCGTCTGTGTAGTTTTTACTTCTTTTTGGTTCACTTACTTCCTCTCTATTAGCTTCCAAATGGATCTATTATGACAAACCAATCTTCCCGGATTTCCGATATAAAGTAAACTATCAAACACACTTTCACAAAGAAAACAATTAACTATTAACATCACATTTCTATCTAATATAATTTACTTATTTATATATAATAATATATTTTTTATTTTAACATCTTTATTAGTTCAAATTGTTCTAAAGGGCTAATGATAGAAGTCTTTATACCCTTTCAGTAATTTAAAAATTATTAGTAAATTATATTATTATGAAAGTATTCTACATTTAATTCTAATTTCTTGTTCCATCAAATATTTATTTCAACGAATAATTCAATAAATAAATTTCATTTACACAAAATAAATGTCACCAAAATTGAATTATTACCATTACTGTAAAAAGCTATAGATTCAAGGTTTTTTTGCCCTCATCTTAACATATTCTTAATATAATGAATTAAATTGTGTTGTTACAGTTTATTATCAAATTATATTTAATTAAATCATTAAATTTCCACTTTAGATTTATATAAAATTTTACTTGATTAAATAAATTATAAATACTCTTGAGTCTAATTAAATTAATTAATGGAGCGATATGCAATTTTCGCAGTATGTACTTGCTATTCTTAACAGTTTGAGATTATTTTAAGATCGAATAAAAAATCTTATTTTTGTACAAAACTTGTGTGTATTATTAAGTATTGTCTGGTATTTTGGTAACATCACTAGCACATCTACAGAAATAATGCCAATAGTTTATAAAAAAAGAATGATAACCTCAATAACAAAGATTTTTCTTAAAAAAACTGAGTTGCGACTCGTTAAGAACTAAAATGCTATAACCCATCGTGTCCACTTTGCAAAAGGTAGGGCAGATATATGCGCCATACGTCTGCAAAAAGTTAAATTCATAAGTTTTCAATTAAATATTTTGTACTTTTTCTTTCTAAAAAGAAACTATTAAAAAATATTCAAATTTTACCCATAAATATAAAAAAAACTAAACCATTTCATTTAATATATTGAATGAAATCGTGTATCTGAAAAATCGCCTCTAAAATTTACTACCTTCTCTCCATTTTTTTTTTGCTCTCCATACTTAACTGTATTAAATCGGAATTGGAAATATGACAGATGCGACTGGGAGAGTAGATAAAAACTTGCGAGTGGGGAAAATATATTGAATTGCGATTTGGATGGAGATGGCATGTGCTACACAAACTATATGAAATAAAATATGAAGTAGGTACTTATGTCCGTTTATTGTAAACGATACTCTATTTTTTTATAGCTGGAATAATGTTAAAGGCAATTAATCTCAAAGTAAATTATTGCTGTAGTTAATTGTATATATTTCGTTTAATAGATCAATAAATTGTTTGAAGCTTTATAAATGGGTCATTTATCGCATAGAAATGTTGTATTTAAAAATAGGCTGCGTGTAGTGGATTAATGGCTCATCAGTAGAAGAGCAAACTGGGACTCTTGTAAATAATGGATGCCTGCTTCTTGGCATACGCAAAGGACTTGTAAAATTAATTAAAGAAAATGTTCGTCGGATAGTTGCAAATGGGTGACGCATGAAATATTATTATACTACACGAGCAGCAACATAAACTCAAAGATTGATATTCTGGCAGTTAACAGCCTTAATTAACAGATATTAATTATTCGCTAATCAAATATTTAGCGGAAGCATAGATATCATCACTTTATGTACATTAATTATACTGTAGACGGTGATTAATCAAATTTATAAACGTAATACTTAATATCTTAAATTATTAAATCTAGGATGACAAAATCAAGTATAAATAAATGTATCGCTTACTCGTAGTAATATTCTTAATATTTCTCTAGTAACGTATATTTTTGGCAGTGATGTACTTGATGTTCAAACTTTTTTTGTTCTTAGAAGAGGAAAACCTTGCATAGGGACCACGGTGGATTCATGGTACTGTGGGATTCTTACCCACTAAATACCTCTCCTCTTCTTCATCAGCATACAGGTCCTGTCTGAAATGTTGATTGTCTTGCCTGTTGGTCCTATTCATTGTTGCATTCCACTGCCATTTTCTTCATTAGCTCTTTCCATTCTTGATGTTCACACTACCGTACTTTATTCACACTAACGTACATTTTTTGATATATGGTTGCTACTTCACAATAATGCATATTTAGTACTTAAATTAAGTTAATTGGATCCTCAACGCTCCCTTAATATTATATTTCTAATATTTGTTTATGAGCACGTAATGATACGTTTATACGTTTATAGATTAATATAAATGATGTTCATAGTAACGTACAAATGTATTGTATTGATGTAAAGTACTTGATATGACGTGTCATATGAAGAATTATTATACTACACATGATAATATCTATACACATATGCCTCTTTCCTTGCACTGAATTAATTGTAATTCATTTTTTTTCATATTTTTTACTGGGTACGACTCTATCTATGTACTATTTAGAGTCACTACTACCTTATTTTGACCGGGTAACGACGGAAAGAGCGCTCAGCAGTGGGATTCTAACCAGTACCATTGCGTATAAGTTTTTATTATGCAGGGACTCTTAACTCGGCCAAAAGTTTCTTCTCTTTCGTAATAATGGATGTCGGGAATTAGATATAGTCGGGATAACAGATGTCGGGAATTTGATACAGTCGTGATAACGGATGTCGGGAATTCGAGCGTCGGGAAAATGATTGACGAGGAGTCTAATGTCGGGACTTTGAGCGGGATCGATATTTCAACGTATTTGATGTTCATTTAATGAACTCTAATTCATAACTTGTATTTAATTAAATAGCCGTTATTTGTCAATCAATTCTATTTACATGAATATCATATATTTATATAAAAAATTAGTTAAAAATGCTTTTTGTACCTAAATGTAAAATTGCAGAATCATCATTTAAAAATTATATAAAACAAGCGTACGAGCTTTATGTATTATTGCAATGAATAGTAAAAGAACACCCGTTTTCAGGCATCTGTTATGATGGTATTTACGTAGTAAAGGGAGGCCGGAATATGGTAATTCAAAAACCACTACGTTCCGTGCATTCAGAGCATGCACATCAAAATTAACCTTTTTGAATCATTTAAAATCATCCGAAATCACGGCTACACCATGTCCTGTTATTCGCATCCGTCCAGGCCAATCCAAACATGACATGACAAGCAACAAAAGAAGCGTAACGACGCATCTGCATAAATCATGATGCTGTTTAACAACATAATGCATTCAAATGCACGAACGCTGCTGTAATTTTATCATGTATACATAACAATGAGTTTTCATAATTTTGAATCTGTTTGCCCTGTATCCAAGTTCTGTGTGCATACTTATCAATCAAATCATCGAATTTGATGGTAGATCACTTCTATTCAATCTATAATGCGCGAATATGTAAATCATTTATTATTAAATTTGAAGCTTCAGAGTTGATGCTCAGATAATTTGTATAATTTTAACATAGTTTGATAATACGTTCATTATTGATTACTAATATGTAATATAAAATATTATGATTTATGTATATTCAAACAAATTATCCCAGGATAACGATAGCAAAGTCATGGATGTCAACAGAAAGATGGTAACTGTAAATAAAACGAAAATGTGTTCACTTATTAAAGTATATTTACTTATTGCATGAATGTACGTTATGTACGTTAATTGGATTAAAACTCACATAATGTGTATAGTTATAACAGTTGTTCGTTAATACGTACATAATAATTTACATCACAAAAGCTAGAATAATATAAAATGCAATGATCTAAATATAAAGCAATATTTGCACATATGAATATGTAAATCGATTTATGCTAATATACTCTAACCAGAAGTACGTTCGTATGAACGTCGAGTATATTCATGCTAACATACAGGACTTTGCATTTAACAATAAATCGCCAATTAATGCAATTATAAATACATTCAATATATGTTCATTGTGTACGTTAATTGAGTATAAATAACAAAATTAATTGGATAGAAAGATGTTGGTCCAATTTGGAATAATAATGAGCTTTAAATAAAAAATAAATAAAAATTAATTACAATGGAAGGAAATATTATTTGAATTGATATGATTTAAAAAAAAAGTTTATTGTAATCGTGTTGCGACTAGTTAAAGATTAATTAGAATCATTATGCAGAAGTGTTGGATTTTCTTATCACCTGTTTGCCTTTGTCTTTCTGCATTAATTTAAATATTTGAATAATTATACAGTTACAGATTATATGTGTTAATATTACATTTTTAATATAATACTTGTTAAGTTTGCACCGCCTTTAAATGTTTAAAAAAAGTTATATAATAATTATACGTCTTTCTAATTTTATAAAATAATCAAGGAATCTCACAAAATCCTAAGATTAAAGTCTAAATATATTTTGATTACTATTCCTATGTACAGTAACATTTACATTTTAATATATTATTGTATCGAATAATGTTTCAATGAAGCTAAAGTACTTGTTGTTCATACTAACGTACATTTTTCGTTAGTAAATATTGTTGTTTAAGATTTTCTTTGAGAGTTCGGATGGGTATTGTATTTATTTGAGGCAAATGTAATTATATTTTAGTAAACTTTATTATTCATATGTAATTTTGCAGTTCTATTAAATAACTTTTAATAGAACAATTTGTATTCAAAGTTTTCTTTCTATTGTAATTTAGTTATTAAAAAAAATCCGAAAAAAATGTTAGTTTTCAATATATTTTTGTTTAATACTCATATTTAATTTAACAGTTCTATTACATAAATTTCAATGGTTTGAATATGTGACAATTCCTAGAAATATTTGTGAAAAGTTCTGATAACTTTTCAATCAACTTTACAAAAGCGTACCACCTAATATAAGTTAATAATACAGAAAAATTCTGCATGAACGAAATGAGTTTGCTCAGAAGGAAGTCGAGGGGGAAAAGTATTGCAAGATCGTTGAAAGTTTTAATGAGAATTTTTATTATTATTCCAAGCCAGCAATATGTGGCGGTTGTAGATGGGTTCGGACGATCGAGATATGATTGCGCCTTGTACGATTGTGTATGCGCTCCACGGGGCCGGCTTATGTAATATATGTTGGGCTGGGAAGCATCGGATTGGGAGATGCTTCACCTCATCCCTCCGATGAGTGTCAATGTTGACCGGAGGGATTTCAACCGGCCGGAGTCACATATGCCGCCCCCACTGCTAACCGAAATTGGCGACGGAAAATAGCTTTGATATAGAGGAGCTCACGGAAAATATAAATACTTTATGCGAGTGTACTTTTTGGCCACCCCTTTTCCATTTATACACCTAACATAAAATGATGAAACTTATTGCCTCTTGAAATATGTATTTCTTTTAGTCTGATATTCTCTACCTCTATTATTTTTACTTTTGTCAATTAACTATTAAAGAATACTTGTGAGGTCTTAAAACAATAAATACTTAATAAAAATATATTTTTGTATGTCACAATTTATTTTCTCTGTAGAACATTTTGTTTGTCCCAGGATGGTTTTAGGAACACAGTGGAAGATTTCTTTATTGTTGTTGGGAATTTTGAGTAAATTCGATTGTTTTAACAGTAACTGTATTCTCAAATGGTTAAGTGGTACTCTTCTAAGACTATCTTCTTTTTTGGATCCCCAACTAAGACTATTGTTTATTCCTCGGATCCCCAATTAAGACTAATACTAAATACAAATTACAAATATAAGATTACCTATGTTAATGGATAGTGGCAGTTGTGATTTGGCGAGTATTTTAATATCGGGTACAATTAAAATATAATTATATAGTTGGACACAACAATTTAACAAATTAGTTTGTTGATGACGTTAGGTATTTTATGATGAATGGCAACATTGCTTGGCATTTATTTGAATCTAAATTGAAGATGCAAGAGCTTTTTTTTTGTAGAGGAGAGCAAACCTTATATAGGTCCTTACATAGATCCAAGGGCTTATAACACAACAAACGTGTTGTTGTTTATAAGATTGATAACCAACAGGTAGTAATGATAATTAAGCCTATCAGTATATATTTTGAGAATTCTTTAGGAACCTCTTTCACTGTTTCACAATACTTGTTTGTTTTTTATTTGATAGCACTTCCAGACAAATACGTCGCAAGGAAATGATGAACTCCGAGATTTAAACATCCGAAATCAAATCCCCAAAGGAGATTATCAATTTTCTAAATAATGTAAGTGGTTTGATCAAATCCCTTAACTATGTAAGTGAAATGATAAAATAATCAAGTTATTACTCCAAAAGATCTGCTGAAAATGTAAAACAAGTTCCTTTCAAGAAATTTAAAGACGAGTTAATAGATTACACAGTTATAATTGATACTTAAAGTAGAGGCCCATCAGATGGAAATAACATTGTGGGGTTATAATAGTCTCTTTATGAAAAGTTTTTCAAATACTTTCGATAGCAGTGGAAATAGATTATTTTTTCTATAAATCTGCAATTTTGTTGCAGTTTCGAATAATAATCATTTGTGTGACTTTCCATTGTAATTGTGAAACTAATTGCAACTTCAAATATGTATTTTTTTGAACTATCTGTACATCTATTATTTTCATATTATTATTAATTGTTTGAAGGTTATTATATAATTTATAACAGATTAAATTGATTTCATCTACTTTTTTACTTTCTACGAATAATTACATACCATACAGATTATGTAATTAAGGATTAAGGACTATTTATGTTGTGAGAGATCAAAGTATTTTAAAAACTTATGTAAGATTATATTTTAATTCCTTGCTGCTTTACCGTAGAATGAATAATAGAACGCGTTCCTATTAATATGAAACGCAAGCAGACTGCGTGTGTTGTGTTATTATTATAAATGATTTTCCGGAGCGATGAATAATGGCACGGTCGATCGACAATGTTAGCGTTTTCCTGCTGAATATGCAGGATAAAAATAAATGAAAACTGCGCAAATCCAGCGTTCGTACGAGGAAATGAGAGGAAAATGCATCTATTTTTTCTGTCCAGATTATACACATATTTCCAGCAAAATAAAACTCTACATTTAATAATAAAAAAAATAATACAGAAAAAAACATAATAAAATGGAAACAACGTGTTGTTGTAGCACAGGTAGCGTTTTATTGAAAATTTCATTAAATCCTCGGCATGGCAATATCGGATGTGCACTTTTTTTTATTGTTGACTGCTTTTTCCTGTGCCCTCTTATTAATCGAATTTAATGGCCCTTTCGCATGGAACTATAATCGAATTCGCGTACATTGATTTTATTGTATTGTTATTTTTGTTGTTGTTGTTTTTCGTTAGCGACATTCAGTGCATTATTTTTGAATTTCCATTTTCATCGTATTTTCTATAAAGAGCCCAAAGCAATTATTTCTAACGCTCCGATTACGCATCGAACAATTTACACAATTTTTATAAAACTGTTTAATCCAAATTAACTTTTATTACAGCATAGTTTTTTTTTTCAATAATTGATCATTGACCTATGGATGGGTTGGAATAGGATGCACATAATTATACAATATTTGACAAAGACATTCAATAACCCAGATATTCAATTAGATATTTATTGCTTAGCTACTTATGTCATAATTGCATGAGTTTCATTAGTATTCTAATACAGTCCAACTGTCGAAATTCTATAAATAGTTTTTATTACAAAGTAAATAAACTTTCGAATAAATTCCGAAATATCTCGAATTTATCCGAAAGATTAAAGGGTTGCCAATCTAAACTGAAAGACGAAACCAACCGCATCGCCTGGTGGCACCCTGCTCCGACCTGATATCCGATATTTGTCTAGGTCAATAAAACAATAGTTCACAGAAAAGTGCGATTTGTATTTTTAAACAGTTACAGTATTTTACCGAAGTTTTAAAAATAAATAAAGCGCAAGTTCGAGTATTTTACCTGTAGTTTCATTGCCAACCTTAAAATAAAATATTCTCCCCACCTTTTGCAAAAAATACTCTGCACTTTTGCATATGCAAGTGGTGAAAAACCATCAGTAGTCTTGTCTCAACCTTCGAAGAGAACGGACGTGTTTACGTGAACGCTCCTGAGTTTTCTTTTCCCGAGAAGATAGGGCGGAAGGCCCTCAA
>JAFMTC010000696.1:763023-840986 GCA_018845635.1 Nicrophorus orbicollis | reverse complement strand
GAATCCACCCTGGTCCCTTTGGAAGGTTTTCCTCTTCTCGGAACAAAAAAAAAAAGTTTCTGTATGACCTTCTATAGAGCTTTTTGTTTACTCATAAAATACGCTGATTTATCTAATTAAGGAGGAAATTGAAAGAATTATCCAGCCTTTCATACAATTTATCCTCCCTTACACACAATACAAACATACTCCTAAGCAATGACAGGACTATAGTTTATTGTCCATGTGGACAGATCGCTGTATTTGGGGAGAAAAAACTATATGTTAAAATGTCCTAGTTTTTGTATGTTGAAGTGATCTATTTGTTAATATGACTTCCTTTAAAATTATTTATGTAATAAACCTGAAAGCTTAAAAATAATGAAGATACCTTTTTAAATGCTACTTACTGAATTTCTTGGATTTCTTAAATTAAATATAAAACAATATTTAATTAGAATTATTTTTTACTTAAATTTGATATTTTTCTGTAGAAAACATTGCACTTTTTGCAATATTTTATCTATATATTTTTTTCATTCAAATTATTAAAAAAAAAAAATCTTATTTATCAATTTCTGATTATTATTTAGTATGGAAAATTTTGAAATAATGTTTTCATATATTCATATATTATTTTTCTTATGAAATAATATATTTGTTTATATATTTTACATAAACTATTTTTTTTATAATTCATAGATTTTTCTATATAAACGTGTAAATATCCATTGTGATTTGAAGCACCTTTAGACAGCTCCACTATCCTGTCTATAGTTAAATCTTGTGTGCAAAAGCATGAAAGAACTATTGGAAGGATGCCAAGAACAAGTATATCATTTTACACAATGGTCCAGAGGAGACCCGGAAAATAGTAATAAAATATTTTAAGTGGTAGTGTATAGAATATAAAGTTTCTGCATTAGATGCTAAAAAACTAAATAATATTTTGACTTTATTTTTTAAATACCTAATAAAATATCCACAACTTCTCAGTTTATATTTATAATATAATGATGTATAATATGAGACATAAATATCATAACCCGGGTTAACTGCAATTATACACGTACATACTAGGTTATACACCTAACAGTTATTTATGTATCCTGTCAGAATGCAGCAAAATTGTTGTGTAATACTATAAATTCAAGTAAACTTCCTTAAGTATTATATAACATTTGTATATATAAATGAAAAATGTAATAATATTTTATATTTAACTATGATATAAAGTTTAAAGTAGATCAACTAATGTTATATGCCAAATGCTACAAATGCAAGTAACTTCACGTTGTATCATGTTTGTATTGGAGTGCTGGGCCACAACAGAAAATACTTCTTGATTCGTTTCAATATTGTACGAAAACAAATGAACAATCATATACTGCATTTAATAAATTTACTGATACAATAAATTTGCTGAATAACGTGGATTTCAGAATCTACTTGCAAATAGTAAAGTTTTTATTAAATAAGTTAAGGAATAACATTTTGTTAATCCTTACTATAGGAATTTGAACATTTTAAAGATTTTTATGACAAAGAATGTATATTTGTATAATTATGCAACAGATACATTTAATTGAATTTTGTGGTTGCCAGATGAAACAGAACATATCAGGCTAGAATAACTAACTACAAAACAAAACAAGGGAAAACTTGTTCTGTTTGATCTTCTCTATGTACAAAATGTAAATAAATACTACACATGGTTTTTAAAAGTTTATCAAAATCTTTTTATTTATTACTTGCAAGATATAAAGTACCAAGTACCAAGGTCCCAAGAGAAAAGTTTTGAATTAGAATTAAGGATGTATATTTTATTGTTAAGTTGTTGACAATATTCGCCCTCGCATCACCATATATTGATGCTACCTGATAGATGTTTATGACTTACGTAAAATATGAATACTGCATAATTATTACATAATTCTATAGAATTAAACATATTTGATATGTCTAAATGTGCGTAAGTGCGATTTCGGTAATTGAATGCTATGTTGGGTCACCATAAATAACTTTGTTGAAATATATGGATTTCACAATCTGCTGGTTCCAATCAGCTTTCAAAGTTGCCATTCAAGAAGTTCATGAATATCAGTTTATAATCACAAACGGTTTAAATTATCTTCAGCACTTACGAACAATTTACATAGGCTTTAATCCATATTGACACCTTGCAAATCTTTAAAGCCCCGAACGTAAATTCGACACGTCCGAATTAAAATATGAATTTGGTACATGTTTACGATGCATAAACCAGCATTAAACCGAATGTGGTTTCAGGGTATGTTTGTGCTCTCTTCAAAATTTCGTCGAGGTGGCGGAATTGTCATGGATGGCGACGAGGACTATTGCGGTCGGCGGGGGTCGGAGGATTTGATAGGGGTTTGGCAAGAGACGGAATGATGGATGTCGACGGAGTGAGTGGTCGTCCTTCAGTCGCCTGGAATTAAGTGGACTCTGGGGGTAACGTAGTTGTCGCAACCGCCCTTTCTCCGTTCAACTTATTTATACCTCCATATCACACGGACACATTTACCTCAACCATCTCCTTCTCTCATTCGCATTTCTACCTTTCTTCCCCCTCACAGATACGAATAATTCATAGCCCTTTCCCATCAATCTGCAGAATCCAATAATAACATACTCTCATCTCTCAGTGAATGATGGCTCTTCAATTAACCTCAATCATCAACAGACTACAAGTTTCTTTTTCTCTCCCTCTTTGTTTTTTCTTTTCTTTAATCCATTAGCAAATAAGTATCAGGTCATTACAGATGAAATGACCCAACTTGCTGGATAATACATGATATTAATCATTCTTCGAAGCACTTATTTCAACGAGATACTTCTTAATTTATACTTAATAAATTAAATGTATTTTGTTAAACACAAAAATATTCAAGTAAATTTGTGGATAATTGAAATGGCAATTAAGAAGTTAATTTATTATTATAATTAATTTATTTTAAAGAAAGCTGTTAATTGATATAATTTACATATTTTCTTTTTTATTATACATATATTTTATGCTTTTAACAAACAATAAGTTTTACAAAGAATTATCATTCTTTTTCAGTTTTATTTAATACAAATGTTTGTACATAATATCCATTAAGATTATAAGGTTCAACAGTATTACTTAACAAATTACATTATTATTACAATATTTATCGTAACACTCTAAAAAAGCTCCCAAATTATTCAAACAATACTAATGAAATAAACATAAATCAACTGTTATAATAGGCTATTGATGATAGGTTTTCTACTTTTTTTTATATACAAATGGAAAATTTTATTTCCTTACAAAGTATGGGCTTCAATATGATATTTTTTTAGCAACAATTGCATTTTTTACAATAATATTAAAATTCATAAAATAGAAATATGATACTATTTTTTTTTATAAAAAATATTATTTTCATGAAACAATATTATTTTATAAATAAAAAACCATACTTCGATATTTCAATTTCTTTTTTTGGCACAAAATATGAATGACCAATAAATCATGAAAACTGTTTTAAGGCCTGAAGTATAATGTAAGATGGGGTAAGGATAATTGATATTGAAACTGGCTTGGGAGATTCCTGCGAGTAGGAGTGGCAAAAATAAAGGAGAAATACGTAAGATGTCTGGAGGTGGAGAGGAGATCGATTGCGCAGTGGGAAGCAAGTGTACAATATTGTAAAATGTTCGTAATACAGGAATATTGTGAAATAAATATTTAAATTTTCCCGCAGCTCTGGAGACATTTCGGGCCAAGGTCGAGACAAACACACTGAAATATGAAAGCAACTCTGTCACTGTTACGTTTATTTATTTAAGGAAGTTGAAGCTTTTAACAAAGCATTTTCATAATGAAGAAAGGATTTAAAAGGTAAATTACAAAATTTTAATTAGTAATATTCTTAGATTAAAAATATTAATATTCTGAAGTTGTGTGTAATTGGGTCAAGGTCAAAGAGAATAACCATAAATGGTAAATAGACTATTATGAAGATTTAACTATTTATAAAGAAGAACTTAAAAAAAGAAGACATTTAAATCAAATACATATTTATTTAACAAATAACGAATTGTTTTTTTCTTAGTGTATAAACTAAGTTAATTTTGAAGGAACAATGTTTTGTAGTAAATTTAGTTTGTATCCTGTTATATAATAAACTAAGTTTTCACTTCAACCATTACATATATACTGTGTATACATCCGCCGAAGAAGACAATAATAGCCACCTTTGCTCATTTTCTTTATATTATTGAAAGTAAAGCAAATGAAAATAAATTTTAATTTGATATAAAATGTTCATAAATTATATAGAAATATTACATATTGAATATGGTATATCAAATATGACATGTCAATTATGATATACCAAGATATTGTCAATTTTATAGAAACAAATTTCACAAGTTTCCTTTAACATGAAATACGTAAGAATCCAGTTTACAAATTGTTAACGTATACATCACATTTGCATTTTTTTCTTAGTTGTTAGTTAGTTTTTGAATTTCAGTAGTAGTTTTAGTCGACGAGTTGTTCGTATACACAAACTTTAAAATTATTTAATATATGTACAGCTTTTCTCTTGAAATTGGTGAATCTTCCTTTATAGACAGAAATGTTTCCTAAATTTAATTTCAAATTATCTGAATGTGATTTTTCCAAAACAATGCTCTATCTAGATGTATACCCATATGGTTAACTATATTAGCCGATAGAATTATACATTTTTCTATTGATAGTTGGTTGACAGGCGACTTATAGATTGGTTAACAAGTGACTTCTCATTTTAAATGTGAAATTTCGATTCATTAACCATCAATTGTGTTTTTTCTAGTTATTTCTTTAGTAAATTCAGGTTTTTTTTATCTGAAGCTTAGAAACAAGCAGTTTGTAGTTTTTTTTGTGGAAATACTGAAAGAACTGGGCCTGGACTACTAAGCAAAGAAATTCTTCGAAAAACGATAACCAACACTACTTTCAAAGCAAAATTTGGTGGAGAAATTTCAGAGCCTTTCAAAATCAGGATTAGTGTAATTCAGGGAGATGGACTATCACTTTTGCTCTTCAACTTAGTGCTCGAAAAAATCATCTGAGAGTGGCGAAAAGCAATGAACGTTAACTGGACTGAAAATGGAGTCACATTGGGATACAAAATATTAATAGTTGACTGCTTTGTATTTGCATATGACCTCGCATTTTTTTCGGATTCCTTAGATGCAGCCACGACGAAAATTAGAGATCTCCAGATTGAAGCAGCAAGGGAATGCCAAAGGAGCTAGATGTGGGATAGGAGAAAATCAAGCAAACGAAAGCATTTAACTATTTGGGTGGGTAGATAGACCTCAATCTCTCTGAGAGGTAGCTTTCGAGTCACTAATCAAGAAAAAAGAAATGTAAGTGGTCTTAACTAGATTAAAATAGGAAAGACCACTTACAAATGCCCTGCTTAGACACTACCATGCTGTCAACCGTCCTGAGCCTTTGTATGCTGTAGAATGCATTACAATGCATCGGAAGGGACTAATAGAAATACTACAAGTGAAAAAAAGAAAATATTTTAAGAAAAATCTTGGGCCCAGTAACAGAAAATAGAGAATATAGGAGACGGAAAAACTGCAAACTTTACATCCATGTGGAAACAATAACTCATGGTATCAGAATTATCTTTTTCTGTCATATAAGATGATCAAAATACTATTGACAAATAGTATTATGACAAATTGTATTTTCACCTACTTTCTCAAAATGAAAACCAAGGAAGCTTGATTCACTGAGGTGGACAATGATTTGGAAGAAGTGGGAATTACGGGCAGCGTAAACATGGGGGGCATTAAGCAAATATTAACAGTATTTAGGGAAAGGTTTTAAATTATTATTTTATCATTAATGTAGTAAATATTACTATATTGACTAAACAATATCAAGGGAAGAGCAATATATCAACGTTTCAATCAATAAAACTCGTATCCCGAAAGGATTCAGATATCAGTAATTAAAAGCAGTATCCCACGTTTCTTACCAATGCTGTACTGAATATAAATAATATCGGTTAGTTAGTAATAAATCCCGCAGTAACGAGTACAGTCGTTTTTCATTATTAACCCCTCCGAATCCAAAACCTGTGACATAAATCCGCGAAACGGACTTGCGGTTTTCGATAGGATTAGGAGCGCAGGAAATAAAGGATAGATAACACGGGAAACGCTCTCATTAAAACCCAAATGCCAATCTCCGTCGGGCATTCATTGATTCATTTATCGATTGGCTTCCATGCATGTAAACTCCGAAATCAAATCGCGTCAAGCATTTTTTTTTTGTATTTGTTTCTTTTACTTTTTTTAGCATCCAATCAACTCTAAATATCTACCCTACCCACCTTTCGCATTCGGGGAACATAAACCGAAAATACAGGGTAGTAAAAAAAGGAAGGAACGAGTGCAGTGTCCGATTAATAAAACATTAAAGGTAAACAGAGGTTGGCTTTGCTGCGGACCGTAGGCAAATAAAAGTCCGCATTCGCCTCCGCATTTTACGAATATTATTTTTCGCTGAAAATGTGTCTCTCCACTCGTTGGGGAGTGTGTGTATGTGTGTATTTTTTTTTTAGAAAAGACCGACAAATATTTACCCACTTTTGCGTCGCCTTGGTGCTATTTTCAAGGAACTGAACTGAAATATATTATTTTCACAAGGATTTCTGTTGCAGGAATTGTACTAATTCTTTTGTTCTCTTCGGGAAGTGTCACTGACTTTATTCTAAGTGTAAACAGTTTAAATTGTAATTGATAAATAAACACTTGAAAAAATAGCAGGCAACGGATTATATATAGTCGTTACATTATGTAATAACAGACTGTCATAATGCATGTGATAAACATTGAAAATATCATAGGTTGTAACTATTTGGTAATATAGTGGACTCTCGTATATGAAAAACTTGTAAATAGCACTCACTGCACAATAAAGAATTTAACATATTCAAATGTGTATACATTATTAATTGAATAATTTATAAAATCATTTAATGAGAGTATTGATTAATGTTAAATACAAATATGAAAATGGAGAAGTGAAAACATAAATTAAGAAATAAAGTTGTATATGAATTTGAAGTGGAATACTGAAAGTGTTAACATGTTTTGTATTTATAGAGATGTAAATTTCGATGCATTTTAATTAACGTATGCTGTTTTATGTGGAATGTAACATTTTACGTGATACATATGAACCATTTCGGATTGTTTCAGCAGACGTCCATAAAATAGTTTGTAGTATAATATCGTGTCATCAAATTAGTTTTATCATCGGTATAGACCAAGGGTCTGCAGCTTTTCAGTCCCAAGGGTCGCATCGCCTAACCCACGGACTGCAATGAAGTCATTACATTAAAAAAAGACCTATTAAAGCGCACACGATGAAACGCATTCATAAATATTATTTTGTTTTTAATGACTGCCTCATGTTTTTAAATAGTTTCTTCTGTAGACTAAAATACAGATTAAAACTTCACTACAGATCAGTACAAGATATTAACATTAAAATAAGTATAACATTTAATACAACTGCATAATTTTTTATTTAAACAAAATTTATTGACCAAAACTTTAAGTCAACATTTCATAAATAATGGATAAAAAGTGTATATGAAAAACCTACGAATAATTATTCACGTTATTGAAATTACATTTTATATACTTCATATATTTTTTTATTTAGAAATTATTAAACATGAATAGAATTATGATTTTACTCATTTTTTACTGGAAAACTGTAAAAAACAGAATAAAAAAGAACAGTTAAAACAGAGAACAAGTTATAAAAACCATTATTGTGATAGATCAGCTTTCATTTTATTATGATTATTAACCATATGTCTCTTAGTGAAAATGTTTTACCTTCTTTAGGTTGTTCTTGTTCTGTTTTTTCATGTTCTTTTTTGCCTGTTCTGTTTCTTCTTATTCTGATTTTTCAAAGAACCATAATCTATAATCCTATATCAACAGTATTTTCAGTATTATTTTCTTTTATATTATCTTTTTTCAATTATAAATAGAAAAATAACTCACAAATATAATTTGTTGTAAGTAAATATCAATAAAGTGATAAATATTACGTGTTTTCTTATATAAATAATGATCCTAAATTTATCTTGCTTGTATCTTCCTTATACATAAAATTGAAAGATATATAGCACACGTTTCAAACCCGAGATTATATATTATTAAAATCTCGTTAAAGGGTGATCCAGGGATGCCAAATAATTCATCCAATAAACTCGGTTAATCTACTCAACTAAAGAATATTTGATAGACGATAATATCAAATATTTATTAGACTGTTTATATAGGCTAAATTTAATCTTCTAGTAAATACTAGACTCTAATATTCAATATTAAAATAATTAATAGTTATAATGTTTTTCGTTAACTTTCTTACTCATTTGATAGATACATTTTATTGTTTTTTTTTTATTTAGAAGTAGTTTTTGATACAAATATATTTATTATTCCCTAAAAAAAAAATAACTAAAATAAAATGAACAATTTTCTATGGAAAACCATCCACATAACAAAAATGTAAATAAATATTAATTTTAACAATAATTAAAAACTAGAAATTTTATTCAATTTTAATATCTATGGGGTATCAAGTGTGTTATACCCTTTTGGGCTTTTTTCAAGTATGTTTAAACCGAAATATTTGGAATATTTAGATTTGTAACCCTGTTCGTTGCTACTTCTCAAAGCTGGATTCAGTAAATCTACGAAATTAAATAATCCAGAAATAGCCTTCATTTCTAACAATTGAGCCCTACATGCAAACTTCACTTCATGTTTGGTAGATCTTGGAGCTTGAATCTATTGAGCCTCTATTTGCCTGTACTGTCAGCTAACTTTGCTTCAAGGAGGTTTGTGTGGACTTCCAATTGTTTTTTTATTCCTTCTTTTATCGTATACGCATTGGTAAACAAATGGACCTCTTCGATTATGGAATAATATGAAGTGTTTCTGTCTTCGATTGATACCTCAAAGCCGGATACAATACATCCATATTGCTTTTAGGATGACTTAATATATTAATGTCTTATCGTCCATGGATATTTCAGAATGTATGCCAACAAGCCACTACATATTCCTGGATTGTAATGACAGCTGCTTCTTCTTGACCTTTACGTGATTTTTTCAGGTGAAGTGACGTCCTAGGTGGAGTACTTGGTATAGGTACTTGGATTCTGAGTGATTTGGTTTCGTTTAACCTTATTCTCCAGTTTGCATGAAGCATGTACGAGTCAGTATGAGATGCAAGAATTGTAGTGTCATCTGCGAAAGTAGTAACTGTTGTATTGTTGATAAGCCCGATGTATATATCAACTACAACAAATGTACACTTCTTTATAATATACTACCTTATTTATTAATAACTTATTTCCTATAAATAACTATAATTATTAAGAAATTTAAATATATTTATGGTGAATGCGCCGGGATTTAAAAAAATAAGAATTGTTTCAAGTAATGATTATGTCACCTTTCCTTATATTAATAGGTTATATATTATATCAACGTATTCTTCATATATAAATAGATAATGACAGGATTTTATTATTTTTTGCTTGTATTTAATTTAGATAAAATAGGTCATAACATTTTTCAAACTTCCCATCTGATTTAGATTTGTATAAATAAATTAAAAAAAACCAACAACAAATATTAGTAAATAGTAAACAAATATTGTAACTAAAGCATTGATTCATCACATGATATAATTAATAATATGAAGAACAACAATGAGATAATATTGGATATTAGCATCATTCTGTATTCTGGCCATTCCTGATAAAGTTTAGGAAGTTGAAATTAGGTTCATGACTTGAAACTTAAATTCACCAGGCAGAAAGACCTGGGTCGTTAGCCCATTGGTCCAATTTGGACAAATAAAGATGTTGACATAATAATTGATAACATATTTGATTATGTTTTTTTATTATATGTATAATGTTGGTCTAATAAGATTACACAATATTTCAAATTTAATTATTCTAACATCTTTGATATATATATTTTTTTGGTATATGTCTTTATGCAATGATATTTGCAATCTATACATTCGGACATTCAGCAAATCATACATCGTTACTTGTTTCGAATCATTGGCTATTGATAAGTAATCCTTTAATGACTGTTAGTGTTGTATGTTATATGGGGGATAAACCCTAAGATCCCAGATAATCTTTTATATAAATATATTTTTTTATTATATAAAATTAATGTGACAACTAGGCACGGTACTGCTTACTAATTTCTTGAAATTTGTGTTTCACTCAACTAAAATTTAGTTCGTTTTGGAATTTCTGTAGTGAATCCAGAAAAATCTAAGCAGCACTATGCGAGGTATATTAATATGTTTTGTTATATAAATGTATGTATGAAACAATATTAAAATATATTTGTTATTAAATAATTTCAGTATAATTTAGTTTTGAATAAAGAAAAGTGGACAATGGTAGCAGTTTATTATAATATGATTTTTTTTTTCGAGTAACAAAGAGTATTACTATCAAGCAGACCGATGAATATAATCAAGATGAAGTTTCTGCATATACTTAACCCAAAGTACACCTAGAATACAAATTGAATTTTAAGATGATGTTTATCAAATGATTTACATTGCGCTACACTGGAAGGCAACGCTGAAAATGCCCTTATGAAATATCCCGTCCTCTATTAAAAATATTTTCGACGTAGCACGGCTTTCATATGACGGAGCGCAAAGGAGAAATTGAGTCTGTATACATTTTCCACTGATCTTAATATACTTGACATGCCTCCCGGATCGAAATTATTTGCAAATAAAAATCGCGTATCGCAATTTCGTATTTTTTAGTACTTTCTTTTCATTCCTCTTCATCTTTATTTTACTTTTTAGACTGGGCTTTTCCTCTTCAAGATGTCGGAGGTTGCGGAGGAGATTGGGGTTGGGGAGGATGAGGATGAGGCCGAGGCAGCGCAATACAAATAAAGTGCTTTTCCCCGGATGCATTTGCTTTTCTCTCCTATCCGATTCTATCACGTTTCAGAGGGTTGCACTTTTGCCTTTCACGCGGCCCTCTGCGATTCCGTCGAGAGTTGCAGGGATGGGCCGAAAATGGCGGGGAAGAGCGTTGGCGGCGGAGAGAGGGTGAAGTGCATATTGCCTCCCTTCCAGCAGCAACCCTTTCCTGATGCCAGAGCCAAGCCATCAGGTCTGCTCATCATGCACACATCAAATAAATTAACTCCGTGCATGCATGAAATATGAATTGGGCCGAAATTTATATATATGCATAGGTGTGAGTGGACGAGATGCGAGAGAAACGGGACACGCTTGAAAAATAACAGCGGAAAAATATCACGTAAAACGAACATATAGAAAAATAGGTTTAAACACGTGGATGGATAGGTTTTAATCTGCGTATGTGTACTCGCCCTTTGCAAGTTTCCATCAATTTGTTTGTGTCCGACGTTAAATGGAACATATATAATGGACAGTTCCAATCAATGGGTTGGAAATATTTTAGTTGAACTAAATAAATGTATGTTTGTAGTAAAACGACAATCAAATAGGAAAACTTTGTATTGTTTGACAAAGCCATGTTTTTTTTTGCAACCAATTGCCCTTCGCACGATACATGCAATATATTGTGTTTTTTTATTATTATACAAAACGATTTTACAATAGACTGAAACAATAATTTATACATTTTTCTAACTCAATTGAACACCTACAATCCATATATTATTTTAAATTAAAATATCTTTTTAAATACACATATTAACAAAGCTACATTCCTCTTATTATTAACAAGTAAAAAAATTGTTTAAAAAATTGAGAAAATCAACATATTACAGGAAACAATATTTTATATACTTTTTTTCAAAATTATTGATTATTAATAATTATTTTAGAGTATTTCTCTTTTAAAAGTCACAAAGAAACAATAATTTACTTGAAAGATTTTAAAGGAAATAAAAATGAGTTTTAATGTTTTTTCTTGAAGGTTATTTTCTACTATTATCTAACTTTTAATTATAAAATGAATTACGAAATTAATGTGATTTTTGTTATGATAATTATTCATAAAATAATGTAATAAATGAAGAACATAAATAAAATTTATTATAATTCGTCCCAATTTGTAACTAATTGATAAATGTTCAATAGCATTGTATTGCATATTTATGTATAGAAATAGGATTGTAATGATTTTTATACGATTTTACTGTAATAACAACTAAAAATAAAATACAATAAAAATCTCTATATTTTTTTTAATAAATTAATATTTTATACACCTTTATTTTGACCTATTTTTTAGATTACTATATGTATAAAATTGTAATATAAAAATAACTTATAAAAATGATTCATTACAGGTACAAACTGGAACAGGAAACAACAATGTTAGTAATAAATACAACAACAATCTCATATTTTTAAACTCATATGTTTAATGAAAGCAAATTATTTACCTATTTCAAATTATTAATGTTACAAATTTTACACTATACACTACACTATTACATCAAATATTTATTTGACAGAATTCTTCATCATTTGTTTTCATAAAATATAAAAAAGTAAAAAACAGAAAAAGCAATTATTTAATATAACAAGTATGGAAAAAAAAACTAATTTTTAGTCAATATTATTATTTCGTGATGTAACTTTCACAAGGTACTTCTAAAGTTACTAAATATAAATAATGAAATGTATAGCAACAACTACAAAGAAATAAAATCAACACAACAAAATTAAGAAATACAAAGGAAACAATGCTACTGCTACAAAAGGCTATAGATCATAGATTTTTTGTACCCCAAGTTACTTAATATTATTACAAGATAAGACTGAATAAAAAGCATAAAAATATTATAATTTTACTGCCAAATTTAATTTTTGTCAAATTTTTGAAAATAATTTGATTCTTATAGTGTTTTAGATGTAATTAGTAAATATTTAATAATTACAATAAATAACTTTTTTTTTATAATTCTGACTTAATGGAAAGTTATTATCTTTTAGTATTACTCCATACACGATTTTGTCAAAGTTTTTCCAAAGTAACTTCACACTTATAACACAATGTTTAACGAAGAAACAATTCTATTTTTAGCTGATTGTTAATGGTAAAAGCGAAAATAAAATATTTTGGAATAATTAAAAATATAAATAAAATTTCAAACATGTGCTTTCTTTTGCTTCAATCCCATTGTTTAATGTAAAGAAATACTATAAATAAGAATGAACTTAGGTTGATAGGCTTTTGGTTATATTGTTATTAATAACAAATTGTTCTTATTAAATATTTCATTATAAATCTCTACATATAATATATTGAGTTTAAGTGAAAATAAGTATTGATTGTTTTCTTTACCCTACATTTTTTGCACAATTCGCACGTAGGAAAATTGGGTACTTTAAATCGGAGGGTAATACAAAAGCACTCTTATACAGCGAACACGATTTGCTAGAGTAACAAACCGTAACAGTATACACATTCACACAATGCATTGAAGGATTTTGAGGTCAATGACCAGGTAATAGTTAAACCTTTAACTAAGAATTCTCACTTAAATAGAAAGAACTATTATCAAGAGTTCTTTACAATAGTAGATCTTTTTTTTGCGTAACTAATATTATTGTTTGAATATGTTCTATTTATCTAAAATAAATTAATAATTATTAATAATTATAACATATAAAGTAAATATATTGAGGTCAATCAATAATTTATGTATATATAATAATAAACTTGCAATTGATAAATTTTATAAACCAACAAATTCTCCTCAATAATTATGTTTTAATGCATACATTCATCATATAGACTCAATATTCCATTTATTATTTGAATATTATTTATAATATTTTAATTATTTCCAATTATTATTGCTTTTTATTCATTTAATAAAACAACCACATTTACTATATTAAATATTTACTAATAAAAAAAAATGTTTTCCATTCATTATTTGTATCTAGTTGGAAATGTTTACAGCTTGGACATGAAAACGTTTTATGTTTTTTTCTCCTGACATCTCAACGTTGAACGATGCAAAGCTCTATAGAATTTTTTAATTGCCATTTGAATAGAACATGCGAGCTTCCCGCTTTTAATAAATCCCCGGTTTTTCAATATCGTTGTCATTAGTTTTATTTTCATATTTAATGAAAAATTCTTTTGTTCCATGTTCATCACTGAATTTTTATTAAAAATATATATTTTTAGACTTATAAATCCATTTTTATTGTGAAATTTTGTTATTTCTACAAATTTTTACGTATTTTAATTTAATAAACATACCATAACGTATTAATGTTAATTGTAGTATAAAGATGAAGTGCATAGAAAAATATGTAAATTTAGGAAATAAAATCGAAAGTTACTACTTGTAAACTAAATTAGAATAGTTTTATATAAAAAAAATGAATTGTATTGATTCATATATGTTTTTATAATATTAATTATATTATTCAAATTTAATATTCTATTCAAATAATATTATTAAAAAATAGAAAATATTATAAATATTGTTGTTATGATAAGTAGTTTGCGTAGATTGATGAAAGAATAACTTGTATATAATTAACTCAATATACATCTAAAAACTTCTATTTCTATAATGTTACATTACAGAATGACATTAGTGACATGTGTAGTTGATTACAGCAAGCAAGCTTCTATTACAATTCTAACAAATCAATACATATTTTCTATATTTTTTGTCACAAACTAACATTTTATATACTTTTATTTAACCTATATTCTGGTTTATTGGGTATACAAAGTGTATAGAGAAATTTGATGCATTAAATTGATTTATTGCAAGTACATCGAGGAAAGAACAATGCAATTTCCATTAGTAATAGATACAACAATAAACACATGTGTTACGCGTGTATTTGGTGGAAATAAAGGGTGTACCTATTGTGATTCATTAATATTGTGTATACTCCATGAAAATATATGTTTGTCCGGACTTTAACTATTGCTTTCAATAAAACGTGAAATTAATATAAAAAAGCAAGTCAATGTGTCTTTTTATTAAAAATATAATTCATATTCTTTACTGCTAATAAAAAATGCTATTATTTAATCAAATATAAAATAAAATTATAGTAATCAATTGAAGATGTTTAAATTTTGTCAAAAAACTATCCATGTACTAAATGTTACATCTTTCGTAAAGTACGTAAAGAAACTATATTAATAAATTTGATACTTACATAATAAGAAATAATAAAATACTTATCATTTTTATCATATATTTATTTAAAAAAAATATAACAAGTCTTAACAAATACCTTGATTTTTAATTCTTCATGATGTAATATATTTTTTTAATTCTGCCATTGAAAATTATTATTTTTTGCTTCACTATATTCATTTCAATATCCAAACGACCGGGGTCTTTAATCAGGTTTGATTATAAAATTACGATTTTATCATAGTTTTTCAAAATAACTTTGCGTTATGATGTAACTTTTACAAAATGAACAGTACTTCCCAAGTAATATAATCATATATTTGATGAAGTACACCCATACCACGCTTTACGGCCTAGATACGTTCCACGAAACTTGGACGCAAAGCGAAAATCCGTATAAGAAATCAATTATTTTAATACGAATTCAATGGGATCGGTTCTAAATTTCTTAAATCTGTTACATGGTTTATCATTCAAAATGCATTTTATCTTTTAATTTCATTTAAATAAAAAATACATATATAACAAGTATATACATTAGTACATAAAATAATAACAGACTCCAAAAACCAACAATAATCTATAAACAAAAATTTCATGTTACATAACATATGTGTATGTATACATACATATTTTTTTTAAATGGCTCTAATCTGAAGACGATGAAGAAATGGTAACCTGCAGATCACTGTCGTCATCATTTTTCGCTGGTGAGGATGGGCCTGGCTTAAAAAAAATGTCCAAAGTTGTTTGTCTTGCCTTCTTGTCTATTTCGTTCTTCAGTGATTTATAACAGCTAATGGCTGAGTTAATTCCTCGAGAAACTTTAGCGCTACGTTCGACGTCAGGATCGTTTTCAAGGTGGATGTTTATTCCTTGTTCGAAATAGGAAAAAGCTTTTGACAATTTTTTTGATGTTAGCTGTTTCGATACAACAGACTCTGTCTCTTCATCAAATTCCGGTTCTGCTTGCAACTGAATGAGTTCCTCATTTAAAAGGGGTTCCTTAGCAGCTTCAAGTAGATCAAGCACATCACGTTCATTCAAACCTTCAAAGCCGAGATCATGTGCTAGATCCAAAATGTTTTGCCTAATTTCAGAAAGGAAATTAACTTCTGCATCAGTACTTTCTATACATTCTGGCCATATATTTTTCCAAACATGGCTCATTGTTGTTAATTTTAATTCCTTGGCAACATGTAGATATCAACTTCGAAAAAAAGCTTCTATTGCCGTTATAGCGAAATATTTTAGGCCGTAAATCGAAAACACCGTATAAAGAGCGGTTGTATAGCGAGGTATGGGTGTACTTAACAATTATATTGAGTTTACATAATATAATTTATAGGCCAGTCACAGTTTACATATATTTCTTTGGATAATAAAATCATATTTTGTAAGATATTATTTCATCAAGTGTCCACATGTTATTTTTTCAAGATGCAACTGCTACATATTACGTAAACTGTGAGTTAAAAAGTAACATTTCCAAAGTAATTTAGACCTTATTTTTAATTAAATTTACTGTTTTTACACAGTAATTACTACAACCGAAAAATAGTCATGTAAGACTTAACGATACTTAACAAATATATCACATTAAGTAACCGTATTATTATATAATCATGCCCCATTACACAAACATACTACATAGCTTACAAGCTCAAGAATGTAACATTATCTAAGCCTTAAAAACTCTTACAATTTTAATGAATGAGGCCCTTCTTTTCTGTAATATTTCGAGCGTCGGCTCATTTAGCCCATTCCCATTCGTGTCTCCACGAACGTGTACTTTTTTTTACAATTAATTTCATCATACGACCGACGCAGAGGTCTGATTGATGACCCCCAAAACAATGCTCCGGCACGTCTAGACCCCAGATATATTTTTTTTCTTCCTCCATCGACGATGCTTTGTTTTGGCTCCCCCAGACCGACCATAAAATTAATTCAATGTTACTAACAATACATTAATTACGGGTGTCTTGTGCTCGTGATGGAGCCGTGGTCTGTCCCCCTATTTTGAACTGGGAAATAGTACCGTCCTTTCGTTCCTTTTGGGGGGATAAAACTGAAATAACCGAGACTCAACTCAACCCCACATAAAACGTAAACGTTGGGCTACAGTTTTTTTTTATATTTATATTAAATCACTTTATAAATATTAAAATATTCCCTTGAGGAAGCTTAGCTTGCTCAGCCCAAATTTATTCAGGA
Organism: Nicrophorus orbicollis; assembly: GCA_018845635.1. Taxonomy (NCBI): domain Eukaryota; kingdom Metazoa; phylum Arthropoda; class Insecta; order Coleoptera; family Silphidae; genus Nicrophorus; species Nicrophorus orbicollis. The sequence continues at coordinate 823,526 of JAFMTC010000696.1, read as the reverse complement.
GAAAATTATTTTCTTTTGTTTCATTACGACTTTATTAAACAAATAAAACTCAAGTTTACTTTCATTTTCGTATTTTTCACTGCATTTTTATTCCAAAAAAACAAGGATGCAATGATTAGTTAATTATAAAAATTATCAAATCATATGACTTAAATACGTGAAAAACTGAATGCAGTTTCTATTTACAGTTACTTTGTTGCACAGGATTGTATTAAGAACATCGTGGAAGATTTCTTTATTGCTGTTAGATGTGGAGTCTTATTGGGAATTTTTAATAAATTCAATAAGTTCAACAATAAGTTTATTAATAAATGGTTATGCATTACTCTTCTAAGACTATGTTCTTCTTTGTTTTCCCAACTAAGACTATTGTTATCCATTGGATTCCACACTAAGACTAATTACAAAATACATAATACAAATACAAAAAAGTGGGAGTTATTATTCCCTAAAGAGTTCTCTGCTTTGATGCTAATCCTGCCTATTCTGCAGGAATAGGTTCATCGACCTGCGTCTGTCCGTCTTGCATCTTCTGGTGATAACTCTTATCTGTACATGCATATGCAAAATGCACATCAAATTGGAATTCAAATTGTTACAGTTTAAATATAATTATAATGGTTGGACACAACAACATAAACAAATAAATAATTCGTATTACTTCAAATATATTTATTCAATCAAAATAAAAAGCAATAAAACATAAATTATTATATAGAAATATGCAGTTAATCAACTGTAAATGATTAAATTTTTTGCCCTCATTGACTGAATAATCAATATGTCAAAGTTCATTTCATAATTAATATTACATTACGTTGTAATTTCAGTTATTTATATTATTTTACCAATTAATAATGTAAATATTGAATAGGAAGTTAATTAAATGTAATTACTCTGTTTTGCTTTTAAATAGAATTTATGAATATTTAATTAATAATAATTAGAGAAAATTAAATGATAGGTCTATGGGTTTTCAATTTGAATATATTTATATGATTTTTAATCAAGTCAATTACTGTAATAATGGCAGGAATAATATGTTGAACTATTTACAAAAATATTTCCAAAATTCTTTTTTTTATATTTGTAAAAAACGACATTATTTATTGAAAAAATAAGGTAAATGGGTCTATTAATATTATTCTGAACAGAAAGACTTCTGCTCTATTGTTCTATAGCTTTTTGCAGCAATATAATTTGTTTTTATTTTGTATTACTTAATTTTATTATATTATATGTATTTGTTTTAGATGTAGCTGTAAATTTAAAAGTGATTATTTTTCTATACCTTGCTCATTGTCACGTAATGCACATATAAACTATGTACACTGAACAAATGTTCGTTAATTCGTAGATAAATCCATATTAATACATTTATTTATTAGAATCTTCGTTCGCACGAACGATCACTTTATAGAAGTTATTTATTTATGCTTAGTATTATAAATTTCCAAGTTAGTATTAACTTGTACTAAGGTACACATTACCACTTCATTATTTTCATTTACCATCAGATTTTGGCATTATATATATTAAAATATGTATTTTGAGCATTAACTTGATCTACATCAAAGTTGAGATGACTTTATTACCTACAGCTAATTTAGTTGAGTAAAGATATAGACTTTTTAGTCGAATACTGGCATAATATATATGTATATATAAGAAGTTAAATATTAACCATAACTTAGTATTACAAAGTTCTAAGTATCTATTATTAACTATCGGATCATGTCATCAAAATACAAAAGAAATTGTATGCTATGTTATTTCATTAAGTGTCCAAGTGTTATTCTTTCAAGTTGCAACTTCTACATATTAAGCAATACATATCAAGTAAATGCATATTGCATACTAACAAGACAATACCAAATTACATTAGTTAATTATAACAAATGACATGAGACAGTTATTTTTTTATATAATACTATTTTTGCAAACTACATAATACTTACCAAGATACATCAAAGTAAATTTGTGGTATACTGGTGTATCTATTATTTTACATTAACCATAGGATCATATCTTCACAATACAAAAGAAATTGTACGTTATGTATTTACTTATTAGAACAAAGTTGTAAGAGCCTATTTAAACACATGAACGTACATTTACCATTGTATTTTGGCATTATATCCATTCAAATATACATATTAAGTGTTTACTTAGCTCTAGCTCAACTCAACTGTCTCTTGTATAATTATGCCTTTCCGTCAGATCCTGGCGTTAAGTGCTTAGAAAGATGTAGGTTTCTCTTCGTTTGTATAAACGTACATTTTACCGTCACATTTTAGCATTACACTTAATAATATGTACTTTGTACGTTAACTTAGTAGTACAAAAGTGTAAGTGTCTTTTTATTTTACCATAGAATATTGGCATCATATACGTAAGACGATGTTCGTTGAGCTAAGATATAAGCCTCTGTTTATATGAAGGTACACTTTACCGTCGGATCTTGCCATAAGAATATGTATGTTAAGCGTTAACTTAGCTGAGCAAAGATTTTGGTGTCCCTTCTTTCTTATGAAACTACATACGTCAAATTCTAGCAATATCTTCATAAGAAGCTGTAAGTGTTAACTGAAAACACCTACTATATAAGTATCTTTTCATTTGTTTAAAAAAGTGTACGTTTGTATGAAACGTGACAGTTTCTACAATTATGTACACAAGAAAAGGTACATTAACGTAACGTACATGTTATTGTTGTACACTGTCTATATGTACGTTAAGCTTATAACTTAGTAGAAGAAAGATGTAGGTGCCTCTTTGTTTATATAAACGTGCACTTATCCATCGAATCTTAGCACTATATACATAAGATCTACATTAACTTATACTAAGAGTATCTTCGATCGCAAAAACATAAAGTTTTCGTTAGGATTTTAAAATTACATACATAAAAATATTAAGTAATTGACATTAAGCGTTCATGTAATAAAATATTATTCTAACAAATCTTATAAAAACATGAATTATAGAACTTTATTCTTCGTGAAAACGATACTAATGGATCGTACGGAAGGAATAAAATAATGAAGAATTCCGTCGCGCATCTCTCCGAACCGTTTCAATTCCAATTAATATTGCAAATTGATTCCATTCGCTTCGGTTCCTGTTTGTTGCTTGAAACCGTCGCCCCGGCAAAAACTCATTTAAAAGACAAATACCTTTTGTGGATGTAACGCATTTGGGTCGTCCATTTTGGCCCTTCCCATCCTCCAGCATTTACTTATTCTGTTTTTGGAAAACCATTAGGAAACTTAATTAAGAACCGGAGCTACGATTACCGCACAACAATTAACAAGTTTGGAGAACACATACAGATAGATACGAAAAATTACAGAGGAAAATCGAACGAATGCTCTCTTGGAATTAATGAAATCTCGCATCTTAATGAAACCCCTAAGGGTAGTTAATATACATATATAAGGAAAGCAGAAGAGCAGGGTGGAAGCAGGAAATAATAATTTCACATTAGGTAATAAATATTTATGTTTGGGATAATTACGACGATAAAGAATGGATGAGCAGAGGCAGCAAAGTTCTTCTTTTGGATCGAGGGGTGCTGCTGCTGCTGCTGCTGCAATTACAACATCTTGTATAACTTGGAAGGGGGGTTGCGTGTATTAATAAATCGTTTTCTCGAGTGGATTAAGTGGTAATTTCAAGTGACGGGAAAAATGGAGCCGCCGGACCGGGTCCCAAATGAAAATGAATTGCAAATTCTAGACTATTATTCAAAGAAACGCCTCGTTACGTAATTCGCGTTTAAATTGGTCGATCGACAGTGTCGCCGCGGAAACCCCAATGCCCCCCGCCGTGGAAAGGCCGCTCTTGCGTAATCAGAAACTGTCCATTAATTACTGTTACGGCGCCTTCGAAAACCACTTCGGGCCGTGCCGGTTTCCAATTTCCCAATTTTCGAACCCTTGAAACCCTACCATGCTCATATAATTGAAGATCTATTATTTTGATAATTATTGTAACATCCGTCGCCCTAGTGAATATTACATAACTTTCCAAATTTAATACAATTCATAATTTACGTAACTAACTGAAAATTAATTAAAATAAAAACTTTAATATTTTGATAATATATTTATATTATGTTTCATCCAAAATCATGTTCATTATTTTTATTAAAAAAATATTTTATAATGAAATTAAGAATAAATATTTTATGAACAATAATACATTTTTTATTCAAATATGTTCAGATAATTAAAAAATAAACTTCTTATGTGCATCCAACCTTTATTGTTTAGACAATATACTAATTTACATTTATGTTTTGTTGCTTTTAACCTGAAATATTCAATGTTGTTGTTAATAGCAACAACAACTTTATTAGACACATATTCAAAAATGTTCACATAATTCAAAAGTAAACTTCTTATGTGCATCCAGCCTTTATTGTTTAGACAATATACTAATTTACATTTATATTTTGTTGCTTTTAACCTGAAATATTTAATGTTGTTGTTAATAGTAACAACAACTTTATTAGAAACAAAAAAGGGACATTAGTCTTTCTGCTCAATCAAATATATTCTGATGCAATTGTCCAATATAACGAAAGGAGTATTTTCTAAAAAATATAGAATGTATATTTGGAAAAAAGAACAATTAATTCTCAAAAATTAGCGATCCATTTTTTACAGCAGAATTTTTAGTAAATAATGAAGGGATCTGTAAAATTATCATGTATATATACATTCTTATCAACAAATATTCAAGATTCACATATAAAAATCAAGAACTACAACAAATAAATACAATATTGTAGAATGAAGAAAATTAAAATAAAAAGCTATTGCTGTAAAGGGCTATTCTTTCTGTCCAAAACATTTTATTTTTCACTATAAATGTATTTATTTTTACTTTTTAGTTAATAATTCCAATAGTTCACAAATCACACTAAATTAAGTTTTTTACAAAGCAAAAGAATTGTGACACGTCACGTCAGGCTCAGTGAAAAATGGAATAAAATATGTATAAACATTTATTTAATAATATATGTGTAATATCCATCTTAATAAAATCATATCCTTATATCCTCTATTGTGTTTTTCTTGTGCGGAAAAAAGGGAGAAAATGAGATCACGTGCGGTGTTGCTTTTTCTTGTAGCCTTAGAAAAAAAAAATGTGTCAAGGAAGTATATCAATGTTGTCATTGACGTTTATTGGTGTATATTCGGGAATACTTGCTCAGAATTTTGATGAAGAATTCTCCCATGAGTAATAAAGGTGAAGTTAAGTGTTGTAAAAGTTAACCCCAAAGGCAATGAAAACAAAGTTATTTTTCAACTCAAATCGTTTATCAACTATAAATAGAATTGTTATTCTATGTTACTAGGGTATTTGACACAATTTAATTTAGCATTATTTTAAGTTAATTATTCATAATGAATTTAAAAAAATAAAATAATAAAAATTAAATAATATGTTTCTTAACATTTATTTTACCAGTATAAATTTCATTTTGCTTATTATTTATTTATTAATACTTAAAATATGATTAACAATATTTTAAAGTACTAATATCACTTGTTGAAGAAGTAAAACACATTGTTTTCAGGAATTTTTGATGAAAATTACCTTCAATTTTTAAATTAACACTTAAAAATTTGTTTTAATTTGTTCAAATTATTTTACAATCAAATTAGTTTCCCATATGAAGATGACTTTTTTTACGAATTTTTGAACGAATTAATCATGTTTACGTTACTTATAGGGGAAAGGTTAGTTTGTTATATGTAAATGTAAATCCAAACATCAATGGATTTATTTCATTTCATTTGCTTATTATTTATTTATTAATACTTAAAATATGATTAACAATATTTTAAAGTATTAACCATCACATGTTGAAGATGTAAAACACATTGTTTTTAAGAATTTTTAATGAAAATTACTTTCAATTTTTATGTTAACACTCAAAAAATTGTTTTAATTTGTTTAAATTATTTTACAATTAGATTAGTTTACCATATGAAGAGGATTTTTTTACATGAACGGATTAATCATTTTTACGTTACTTCTTAAGGGAAAGGTTAGTTTGTTATACGTACAATTCGATTTAAATTCAAACATCAACGGATTTACGTTGTATACCGAGGTTCCACTGTATTATTATTAAGGGCAGATCTATGATTTATAGCCCTTTGTAACTTAAGTTTTTTTAATTTGTTTTTTTATTTCTTCATTTTTTTATTATTATTATCTATAATAAATTATAGTTAACCTAAATGGGTTAATGAAGAAACTAAATGAAAATATGTTCTTGATTATTTAGAGATTGAAAGGTAATTGACGCTAATTTATGAACATCAGTAGTTTAGTAAATTATTCCGTTCGCTGCATATAAAGTGAGTCATAGGGCAAGTATACAAAGCTGGTAACCTGGGAAATATGATTATCCGCAAACGAAGTTAACAATCGATTGCATAATCGGTCGACTGTGCACCCAAATGCAGACGATCGTGTCAGATGGACGTGATTGGAGCCGCAATAAATTAATTAATGCTGTGCGGAATTGAAGCACGGACGATAATAAATCAACGATACATTATTTGCGATGCGAGTAATTGAAACAAATTCCTTGTGGAAGGCAGCCGGGCATTAAAACATTATGCAACGGGAAAAAGAGGGTCGGGAAATGAGGAAGAGGGAATCCCCGGATACGCTATGAATGTTTACGGAAACCGAGTCTGAAAGGGTTCCTGCCTTCTGCCCCAAAAAGCAGCCCCTTCAGCCTCCATCGCCCCGATGTGTATCTAAATTATCCGCCGCTCCACATGTGTATACAACATGCAAAGCGAATTTATATATACCTGTATATAACAACCCTTAAGAAATAAAACAGAAAAAAAAACATAAGGGAAGTGCACCAAAAAGGAAACGTATATAAATGCAAATACGGTAAAACTGGCTGGATTAATTATACTAAGTAATATTTCGGGTGGGGGGGGAGGTATAGGGAGGTTACTGCATATAGAATAAATTGCTTTCATTTCGTTTCCGCTATTCAAATTTAATGTTGTAATTTATTCGGGGATGGCTGCAAAATGGCGTTCCAAGAATCATCGTCAAAGGAGGAATCGGTATTAAGAGACGAAAAAAATGAAAGTCACACCTTGCAGGAGAGAAGGAGAAAGATAATATATAATAATAGATAGAGTGAAACGGAAAAATATTCAAATTCAGCAAAGTCCCAATGCTGGAATAGAAGCACTTCAGTGGTCCGCACTTTTATTATTTTATGAAACCCAGCAAATGACTTATGCAAATGCCAGAGATGTCTTCACTTAATTATTCGTCTCTCCTCCCCCCATCCACCACCACCGCCATCCCTCCTTTCCAGGTGAATCTTGTAGATGTGCCTTTACAACGCGGTTATCGATCCACGGGAATTTCCTTATCCCAATTGGTATAAAGTTTCTTGAGCCGTCACTTGCAGTCCAACTTCACGTTTCCAACCGCCACCCTTCAGCCCCGTTCATGACCACCTCACCATAAATACATTTCTCTGACGGGCATCTCTCATAAAAGGCGAACTTTAAAAACTGCTACGCTCTTTCATTCCTTCTGCCACGTTCCACAAAAGCAATACTCCCTGCCTCCCTACAAACGTTTCCAACAAGACAAACTTTCCATGCGATACATCAAAACTACAAAACTTCTAGTTTCCATTCCTTTCAAATCTATTGATTTGCAACTGTTATTTCCAGTTAAATTCATCATTAGAAAGATTCTAGTTTTAAATTATTATCCGTAAATATAATTTTATATTTTGCTTTAGTATTGTCATAAATGTTATAATTACTAATAATTAAATGAAAATGAACTTTAATATTAATTATAAAATTTTAAAAGAATATAATAAATATTAGAATTTCCAATATTGAATGTTTAAATGCGTTTGTTGTTATACGAATAAATCTTAATTCAACCACTAATATTCATATCATACTTTGCTTAACTTCCAAAATGCAATGATTTATTCAATTATTATTATATAATCTTTATTATTAACATAAATCAACGTTATTCTAAAGATAAATAAATTATAACAAAAATAAGTACTCAGAACTAAGCATTTTTCTTCTCATTATAATCAGTACATTATTCAGAAAGATTATATGAAATAAGGTATATAATAAAAAAGTTTATGTATCTTGCTAGAGATTAACGAGAGATATGTAGTTTAAGAATATAAAGCAAAGATTCAGGAGAAGGTATGTTAATAGTGGAATAAATTTAGTTAGAACTATATTTACACAGTCTTCCATAAACCAACGGAAGCGGCGCTGGTGATAGCTGGGTTGCTGCCGGCGGACCTCCGAATGGTGAAGATAGCCCAGCGTCGACTATCGAGGAAAGTAGGCGATGATGAGTCGATGGTTGTCGCGGGCCGAAACATTCGAAAGGCTGAGATCGAGTCGATCATAATCTCCCAAGTGAAAATCATCCAGTGGATTCGATCTGCATGTCGTTTCAGGTGGGCGAGGAAGGGGCCCACAGTAGCAGCATCTACACTGACGGGTCGAAATGTGATGAAGGGGTCGGAGCAGCGTTCGTTGTCTACCGTGACGGCAGGGAGATCCATCATCAAATTGTCAAACTACCTGACCACTGTAGTGTGTTCCAGGCAGAACTTTTGGCCATCAGGGAAGCTCTGAGTTACCTGCTGATTCCATCCATCGAGGAGACGACCTACTCAATCGTGTCAGACAGCCGATCAGCTCTGGAGGCACTTAGACACTCTGGAGTACTAACTGAGCTGGAATACGAATCAAGAGAGCTGTTTAGCCAGGTTATTGGAAGGCGGATTCAGCTTAGATGGCACTGGACCAAGGCGCACGTCGTCAACAAAGGCAACGAGAAGGCGGATCAACTGGTAAGGATCGCATCTGGTGCAGATGAGCCGGTGTCGTAGGCTACTCGCCCTATACAGGTCACTTACGCAAAGTACTTCATCGGTACCCTCAAGACGATGATCTCTCGGGACTCGGATAGGGCTTGGCAGGAAAGATGGGAAAGCTCCGAGACTGAGGGTTTGGACCAGAGAATTCATCCCTAACATCGCGGATTGGCAGAAGAAGAACGTTAAGCTACCTCACCAGGCGGTGCAATTGATTACTGGACATGGCAAGTTCGGATATTACCGAAAGCGGTTCAAACTTACGGAATAGTCGGATTGTGCCTATGGCGAAAAAGAGGACACGGTCCAACACTGCTGGTTCCGTTGTCCCTTGCACGTTGCCTGCAGAAACAATGCAGAGAGGAGCATGATTCTGCAAGACTTGTCATGGCCTCGCTGTGAAGTGGACATCATCGCTATTGCAGAACAAGGCGCCGGGTGGTGGCATATGTTTGGCCAGGAAGCCAAACGCCTCAAGAAACTTTCCCACGACGTCGAATCAGTGAAAAGGATTATTTTTAAGTTCATTATTTTTTAATTTCTTATTTGTTTTGTTTTATTTAGATCTTAAGCTTAGTTTTATATTTCGTTTAGTATGTAACTCTTTTGTATTTATATTTTAAGAATGTGATATGCAGTATGCAAAACACAAATAAATAAGTAGTCTTCCATAAATTACAGAATAAACCTCCTATTGTTTGATTTGCAATAAATATTGTAATATTAGATAGATTGTTAGTGAAGGAAGTTATTTTTTACTGTATATAATATTTACTACAAAGTGTTAATTCAAAAGTGCAATTCCGAACCCTTTTTTAATCGATTTTGCGATTAAAATGTGTAACATTTTCATCTTCAATCTAATTTATGTAATAAAAACACTTACTTCTATTATTTCAGAAATTATTCAATTAATGTCTGGAACGCATATTTCAAGATTAAATGTATAATAATTGTGATTTTACATCTAGAATACACTTCCCTAATATCAATTACAAATTTGTTTGAGGTGTAAGTATAATATTAATTAATGCTATCAAATATACTGATGTTTGTACATTGTATTACATATACTGTATTTATTGTGGTTTTGTTCAAATACATGAGATATTCCTTACAATATTTGCATTCAAATTTACTATAGTGTAATTTATGAGCAAATATCGTATACGTTTGTGCAATTGCATATATGCACACAGTTCTATAAATCCTGTGTATACGCTTATAATGTCTTCGTCCTCTCTTGAGCATGCAGTATGTTTGAAGGCATCCGCTCCCCTTGGTGGGCAGCGAAGCAATTGTAAACCTGGCCGAGTTTTACTTGTGTTTCCTTGTGATGCACACACACTCTCTGCTCATCCTCATGAGATTTGTCCTGGAATTATTTCCCTGGCATCTGTACCGCAATCCTTTCAGACGGTTATACGCTTTTCTCCTTTCTCTTCTTAAAGGATTTTCCAACAGATTTGATTTAAGTTACACATTGTATACACAAAGACACGAATATATAAATATTATTTCAAAGCTTTACGGATCTAAAGTCATTATTTGGAACAAGTTAATTATAACTATTTTATACTAAGTTTATTGTTATTCTTTTACGCTTTCGGTTTCTGTTAGTATCACTAACTTATTACTGACAGTCAGAATACCACGGACAGTTTTTTGAACCAGCGCCTTTCGCATCGGAATTTTGTGATGGAAGGACTCTTAAGCACACGATTAGGAGTTGCCCATTATTAGTATTTAGTTTTTAGTTTTACTAGCAATCTTAATATAAATTAACATTACGTTAAATTTTAACATTTTATGATATATATCATCAAGATATTTATTATATAAATGGAATCCTTCCAGATATTTCATGGGGAATTAATTTTATTTAAATTTCATTTTAAAGCACAAGACTGATGAGCAAGTAATTACTAGGAAAAGATTTAATTCTATATAATTTTACTTGATTAAAAATAAAATAACAATTTCAGTGTAATCATAGGATTTTGTTAATATTCATTCCGACTCATGGAAAACGTTCATTTAGAAGCACGTACTATATTTAACTTTTTCTTACTACAAGTTTTGAATTAAATGTATCTTTAAATTTAACAAAATTAACATCAATTATATAAAAGCATAAAACCAGTTATTCAGCTCTGAATATAAACATTTTTTTATTAAAAGCTAAAAATGGTAAATAAATGAAAAATTTAAGTAATGTATATTTTTTGATGATAGAACATAAACAATTTCAATTAAACGTGAACAATTTCAAAAAATAGCTTGACTTTGTTATGATGTAAAATAAAAGCAATTTACGTGTAACACCAACATTTCGAAATTTTCATACATTTTTAACATGAACAAACTCCAAAAAAAAAAATCGCACACGATATATTTGCTCTCGAATAAATCTCGTTAACCAAACAAATGACAAAAATAAACGAAAAAGCAAAATTTTCGATTCGAGCTGTGCGCAATTCATGCATTCAAATAAAGCCGCGAATGGGAACAATTAAATGCAAATAGAATTAACCGAGAAATGCTATATTTTAATTTCGGATTGCGTTCGAGCGTAACACATGAAAGTTTTAACAGCCTGTGAAATGTGCACACTTTTTTATTTGTAATACGTTTGATGAATTGAATTAGTAAACATTTTCAATATTACAATAGCATACGGTGCTTTGAATGTATTTTCAATTGCGTAACGTCCTTTTATTTATTTATATCAATCGAATATATATTAAATATATCATTAAAATCATTTGCTTGATGTAATTTTCTACATTCAATGTTGTGTAATGTTAAAATTATTCACAACACTAAATTTATAAAATATGTATATTTATTACCATATATTTGTTTATGTAGCAGTGTATATATAACAGTTTAATTGCAGTGTATTCTATTGAAATATTTAGAAAGTTAGTCCAATGAAAATGTTAGGAATTTGCTATCACTATTCCATGATATTTAATTGAATCTAAATTGAAGTTTATGATGCTTCAAATGTCTTAATTTGTCTAAGAAGAATGTCTTGATGTCCAGAAGATTAACTGCCAATTCTTTGTCATGAGAATAATGTATGTCTCTATCTATTCCAAAGTCCTCATGAAGCCTTCTATTAATGATGAATATGGTACACCTTCTTGATGATTCTTTTCAGATATTTGGATTGGAAAACTTTTTTTTGACGTGTTTGAAACTTTTGACAATTGAATACTTTATGTCCAAACCAGTTTTAGTTTGAAATTTTATTGGAACATTTAGCAAATTAATTCAATAAATATGTTAAAGAACTTGGTAGCCATCGGCAGCATTCCGTAGCATTTAATTGAATCTAAATCGAAGATTGTAACGCTTCAAATGTCTAGTTGTCTCAAGGAGGATTGTCGTGTCTAGAAAATTAACTGTCGACACGTTCTCATGGGAAATAATACATGTATTCGTTCCAAAGTCCTGATAAAGCCTCATATTATTGATGTATCTTGGTGCACCTTTTTGGTGATTCTTCTCAGATACTTGTTTTTTATGCGCTTGCATTTTCTTATCGTATGTCTAAATCGGTTTTAGTATGAATTTGTAACAAGCAACTTATTATCCATATTATTTATATATGTTTGGTATAAAGTATAAAATTGGACCAAGTGCAATCCCCTGTAGAACGCTTGATTTTTTATATTCATTATTTAAATTTCATTAATTAATACAACTATTATAATAGGTAATCAAATTCGAATAATTAGATTATAAGGTCAAAAGGACTCCGGTCAATAACCCTTTGGTACAGTTTTCATCAATAAAGATGTTTAAATAAAAAAATAGTTTATAATAATTTGTTTTTATAATTGCATATTCTTGAAAAGTATATGAAATTATTTCAAATTCTCGTTTAAGTTTATACAAAATTATAGAGAACCTTTAAATTCCTCCACATTGTTCCAAACATATAGAATTCAATTTGATTTACGCAAAGAGCTTGCATAATCCTCAAAAGTAATTTGATTCCTAACGACGTCTGGTTTTTTTTGTATTCACATTCTTTGTGTTGTCTCGATTATGCCTGAAAACCTATAAACTCAGTCATGATTCAACCATTATTCCTTCCCAACCCTCATCAATCCAAGGATTTTTCCATTCAGCTGTAAAATTCTGAAAGGATTTACGTGAGGATAATGCGTTATATCGAACATATGATTATCCAACTGAATATCAGCATAGAAGTCCTCAAATTGAAATAATCAAAAATAAATATAAATTACATTTATTTTCATATTATATATATTTATTGGAAAATATAGATTAGTGACTTTTTGATTTAATAATTAAAAAAATTAAATGTATTTCAACAACTACAAACAATCAATACAAAGAGAAACAAGGAAAAGAAAAATAAAATAAGTTGAAATTATTTAGTATTTTAATAAACTTTTTAAGAATAGACGACAAATAAAAATAGGATAAAACTAAATAAATTCTTTTCAAAAAAATCAATATTCCAATTGGTCCTAAATTATCTTGATTTAGAAAGAAGTGTTATAGTTAAAGGATTAGTGTTAAATTCAATCATTTTGTAAAAGCAATTCCTAAATTGAAGAGAAGAGAAACACAAACATTAAACTAAAACTTTCGAATATAATTAGTGATTATATTTTTTGATATATAAATTCACTTTGTATATAAGTTAACTGTATATATAATAAAACTTTTCTTTGTTCGATTCACAAATCATTGGAAGGAATATAGTATATTTTTACCTCTAAAACCGTAGTAATTAAGACGTATACATTCGAAGAACATGTACATTTTAGGAATATTCCGAATTCAGTTTTATAAGCTAATGTAGATATACCATAAATAGGTATATTATATATGTCTTACAAGGTATCATATAAGTACAAGCAGACGGAACCCATGAATATTATTGCAGTACAAAGCTACAGGAATAATAATTTACCTACTATAATTCGGGTATTCCCAATGGGCCAGTCCATGCAGATACTTCGACCTTCCAGCAAGAATTACGAATTGCACTTGAATCTTGAGAGAGTATTAACGAAACCGAACACATTTTATTATTATTTGAAACACATGTATGCATTAAGATGGGCACCGTAAAGTTTTCCAACCGAACGGGTCGTCTGGGAACCACAATTCCAGTAAAATAACCTCTCCGAAAGTTTATTTATTTTCCGTACACATTGAGACCAAACACATAAAAAAAGCAGAACACAAAACTGAAACAGACATGAAGTGCACATTGCAAAAAGTGTCTTAATATATCAAGAAAAAAAAGGACAAAAAGAGGGTTATTTACAAGACATTAGGGGGTCACGAATGGTCGAGCTCGTGTACATGGAATAAAGGGTGCCTTTCCGAGCAAAATCGCGCACAATTTGAATTGGAAATTTCGCTGTCATCTTCCCATCCTTTGTATCACGAAAAAAACAACAACAAGAAGATAGCTTTCGGATTACCCTTTGAAGGGCTTAGCCTTTTTTATAGTTTCTTTTAAAGCTATCTCTTTTTCAGCGGCCGACGTTAATTATCGTCACCAGAATCCGTATAATCGATTGAGAGTAATAAATACGGCCGCAAATTGGAAATCGGTGAAAGAGAGAGATTTTTGTGAATGGACTATTTTCTTTTTGGTGGAAGTAGCAATAAAAAAACGCGAAACAATTCGAGGGTCGAGGATTATCCTTTTCGCAGCTATAGCAACACTGAGCGAGAAGCACAGCACCTGTACCAGATCCTTTCTGACGTAAGGAATCGGAATGCAAGGACGATGAGATCTCCTGTCTGCTCGCATTTCATTTAAAATCGCCCTGCGGTCTATTTAATTAATCATTCTCGCATGTCGACGAAGAGGTGAAAAAAAGTTGAAGTAAATAAATATTATAAATCAATTTGATAAATCGCTTTCCCTCTAAACAAGGAAGTTTTCTCTATGTTGAGCACTTTTTAGGCTCATTTATCATCGCGGAATTTTCACTCGATCTACGCCTTTCGAGACTTAGGCCCTTTCCCCTTCAACCCCGTTTCCAAATATTACGTAAAAATTCTTCGAACAATATGCCCATTCTCATCCCTCAACTAACGATTTTTTTTGCCACCCTTCCCTTAATACAAATTAATTGCTTTTTAATTTTTAATCGCCCATCCAAAATCCCGAGAGCTTACAAAAGAATAAACCACCATTAATCACCGGAAACAGTTTAATTACAACGAAAGAAAAAACCTGTATTTCCTGTATTTGCTGAAGCATTGAATACATGGGATTTAATCTCAAAGTTTCGAGCGAAACTTTCATTCATATAAACTTTGATCAAAATTAACTCCTTTGATTCTATAAGTAATCACTTTAATCTTGGGAGGCATCCATTCAGCGCGGACCTCAATCTTAGCGAGTTATACTAATTTATAGTAATTACGAAACGTTTACAAATAAATGCAAACATTTATTCAAAAAAAAACTTGCTGGAAAACCAACTCATAAAGCATATTTATATAGTGCATGAAACAGATACTGGTCGACTATAAAACTAAATTTATGGGCACGATAAAGCGCAATTTTTAATGACAACGTGGCACCGATTTCATGCGAAAAATAAAGCTGTTAAGTACGAATTGTCAATGCAAAGTGAATATAAAAAACATCTGGATTTATTTATGATGCCAAATTCGAATGCAGTATAATTGCACGCTTTATTATTACATTATTCTGTTGCATAAAACAGAAATAAAGAACATTTTATTGTTTCGTTAAAAACACATCCATTGATGCAAATTTATTGCATACAACATTTTGTATTTTGATAGACGTAAATACATAATTTCTCTTATCATTATTTTATTGATTAGTTTAATAAAAAAATAAATAAACAAAATTGAGAATATCTTATATGGGTCGGCGTGCATGATATTAATGAGAGCCGCATTCCAGTTTTTCTTAAATTTCATATTATTCATAAGAAATGATATAGTTTATCCCTATACAATATGATATTTAAGGACAGAAAGACCTCTTTGGCTCAATTAGGACCAATAACGATGTAGGAATGAAATGAAAATATCAGAATATCTACAAATTTGCACACTTCATAATTTAAAATTTGAGAAAAGTGTTCTGAAATATTTGAAAAACCGATTTCAATTTAAAAGAAGGACATACCTAACTCATAGTAGAGCCGCATTTACGGATTACTGGTATTTGCAGGAGCTGTACTTAACAAAGAGACGCATTCACCCACCCCTAGTATAAATCAAAATAACAATTGTTTAACTAGAATGTATTGTATTACCTATTTTGGTTAGCAATAATTAAATCGACTTTTAGTTGTCCTATGCACGTGTGTATTGCTTTCGTCCATTCGTTGGTGATTCGTGGCATGATTCAGCAATCGATAGATTGTGATACCCAAGGGACATTTCCACAATTCCACGTATGTGGATCCTGTGAAAATGTTTTCCTATATATATATATTTTTACGTTCGTTTCTTTTGTAGGTCCTCTCGCAGTATCTTCAGGTCGTATTTCTTCCTCGACAACGGGAACCAAGCAACGGCAACCGAAAATAAAATTCGTTTGTGTTTAAATTTCCGCTTCCGAAATCCCCCTTACAATGTATGCATGCAACTGCAGTGCTTTAGTTTTACAACTAACAATGGAAGAAATACGAACAACCTTTCTCCGTTTTTTTCTTCTCGTTTCGATCGAAGTTATTGTAATGGTTTCAGTCCTGTACGTGAATGTTTGTAGAATGCATAAAGTACTTTCAATGCATTTTTTTTCAGGTAATGTAAACCTGCTTTGAAAAAAGAGTTTATCTTAACATAAATACGTATATGTTCGTAGAATGCACAAAGTTCTTTCAATACATGAAATACTTTTTTTTTAATGTAAACCTACTTTGAAAAAAGAGTTTATATTAAGCTTTATAACATAAATAAAGAAAATAATTGATACAATTTCTATTTTATACTATTATTATAAATATTTATTACAACATATAGGAAAAACATAAAAATATTTATGTTTATTACCGCATAAATATTAAACAAAACCAAAAAACAACTGCTACATCTGTTACATAGGGCTATTGATCGCAGTCTTTCTGCCCTATTATATTATTATTACACATTGTTTAGGCCATAAAATACAGTTTATGTTAATTAGCATATATTATAATAACGTATATTTAATGGTACCTACTTAAAGTAATCTAACGTACAGATGTTTCTATAATACTAACGTACAATATTTATTCAACGTGTGTACTACTATGGTTGGATTATTAATAATTCAAATTAGATATTAGTTCAAGGTGTTAATTATTCATTTATAGAGAAATAAAGGAAGAAATAACATTATTTTCAAATTACTATTTTGGATATATCAAATGACAAATTTCGAATTTGAAGTCTCAGTTTTAGTGAATGTTTAAACTTACGTACTTAAAAGTATATAAAGATTTCAAAAACTCAGATATTTCTATTAACGTAGATTGATGATACTCGTAAATTAATATCATTGTTCATAGAGCATTATAATGGTGATTCTAATTTATGTTCAAAGATTTATCTGTTTATTTCTAAAACATAAATTTACTAAAAATAAATAAAAAAAGTTTCCGAATTAAAAATTTAAAATTAAGTAACGACTACAATAAGTTGTAATATCAAAAACTTACTTCCATTGCTAAAGTGTACGTTTGTATGAAAATTCGAATACATTTCAGATATGTACTAAAATGGATTTTTATGTACTTTTTGAAAAATATTTATTTAATCATTTTTTGCATTATCAATAATATATGTTCGTAACTTCGCACAATATTATATATAGCTACTTGTCCAAAGTAACGTACAATTATTCAATTAAGGTCAATGTATGATTAGTTATCTTAATCTTACCTATTTAGAGATAAATTTGATTAATAAATATAAAGAAAAAATATTTTTATTTTATTTAAAGTTTGCGTCTAAAAATAGGGATCAATACGATACATCACTCTTCAAATAAAATGTCTTTAATAAAATATTAACAGAACACCCCAAATAGTAAATTATATGTTTGCGTGAAAAATGCATATGTTGTAAATTTAATGTATTCGTTTTGTACGTTAACCGAAACAGAGAGACTGTGGATACAAACTGCTGCAAGCTCCTATTTATTTTGTGCCTGTTAAAGACACTCTAAATTTAACAGGAGGACGTTACTTAAACAAAACTCCACTTTTAAACCAGATCATTTACTTTTAACGATGTCTTAAATAGTTTAAGCAGTGCGTTCGCTTAAAAAATGCAACGTTCGTCCATATCGGTGAACTTTACACGGGAAAAAGAAACAGAACGCTGTAACTTTTTTATATTTATGCCGCAAGCAGCGCGCAAACTTCTTTTTATACTTATTTAATATTAAATCAGGGGAGGTGTAAAAAAGTGAAATAAAGTTTTGTATGCGTGTTGTACAAGAGCGCACTCATCCTTTTTTAATGGACACACGTTTCGGCCATATTTCATAAATTATTGCCATACGAAATCGATGAGGCCGTGCCCCGAATCCATTCACAGGCTTTGAATATTTGTCAATTTTTTATGCACGAACCTTTGACAACAGCGGGAATCCGTTTTAATTGCTCCGTGCATTAGTTATCAAGAATATGTATTACATAAGCATTCTAGGTGTATAGATTACAAATGTTAATTTTGGTAATGCTATTCATGTTTGAGATATGCAAATCACAGTGTAATTGCTAATTATGTGTATAATTAAACCATTCGAGTTACTGTAACTAAATAATGACGCAAATAAATCATAAACTTTGCTTGAAAACAGCAACATCTTAATTTTATTTCATGTAATATGAAATTTAATTTAAAGTTTTTTACATTCATATAATATTTAATATTTGCTTTTATTATATTATTTTAATAAATATCAATTATTATTTTTCAAAAGTATTATAAAAGATAAATATATAAAGGTATTGTTTAGAAGAAATCTTATGTCATTAAAGAATGCAAATTATAAAACTGTCAAACGTGAAATTACATAAGTAAAGTACCGGAGATTTAATGCGATAATAATGTGAAAATTTTACAAATTATTATATTTTCAAATGTAATTAACAAAGTTTGTTAGAGTTTTCAAGTTATTGAATATATAAATAATAGGTTTGATTAAATTGGATCCCATAGAAAAGGCTTGGCATGTGGCTAATTAATAATTCCATCTCGTGTTTAAATAATAGTTTTCCGAATATCCAAAGCACCGGTATGTTCGGTTCGCCCCGCATATTGTCATCGTTTAATTGTGGTTGAAGGCTTTGAATTATTGTTTAAGTTCGCATCGAAATATTAACGTTAAATTAAGCGGCGCCAAGTTGGTAGTAGTGGTTTCACAAATAATGCAAAATTAGGCGCCTTGCTGGGATCAGAATTTGGTCTGCTCTCCATCCCTTATACCGCCACCCCTCTCTCATTCTATCCTATCCTCGCACACACACATACTCCCTTTCTCACAATTACAGAATGGAATTAGTTATGGCATTGTTTTGCACCCTCAGCATACACATATTGTGTGGGTGTGTAAGAGAATGAGAGAGAGAGAGATGCCCTTCATGACCACCCACGCACAACTACACAAAACTAAATTGTATTTGGAATTAGAGAGCGAAACTTTTCAGGATTCCCACGTCTGTGACCCAACGGACCGGCCAGAAGCACAAATCAAATTTACAATTCGACGCAACAATAATTATCCGAAAATTAATTGCCATTGTAATCCCGTTTGGAAATGAATAAACATTGTTATTAAATTTCGAATGGTTCATTAAAATTAAATAAACGTTCGTCGCGTCCCTTTTCGCCGGTCCGGCTAATTCGAAGCGTGATTAATTGAATTCAAATGATCGTGTTCCAATTGCAAATACAAATTCATTAAAGAAGTGCCATTGTCCATTTACAATCAATAGATTACAACTAATATTCAGTTTTAAATAACTGTGCTTTGCGATTTAATTTATAACATTTTTGTTAAATGTACAGTCTATAATAATCTTGTAAATTTATTATATGAAAAGTTGTCATGTTATGCATATTAGACATATTTGTGTCAAATTTAATATCATATTTTACTATAAACATATTGTACAAATGTCAGAATGTCTAAATTTTACGGTAATCTTAATATTAACTTCTTAATTAGTGTTTCATATATATGTAACATATCTAATTTAATATAAAATTTTAACTTGGGGCAGAAAGATTTAGGGTCTATAGCGCTTTGCAGCAATAGCATTTTATATGATTTTTAATTTCTTTGTATTTCTTTGGTACTATTGGATTGAGTATATATTTTTCTTAAGTTGTTAATGCAATAAATGTTATTACACCCATACCTCGCTATACGGCCGCTCTTTATATGGCATTTCGCTATAACGGCCCTCTCCAATTAAGGCACGTTTTCGATTTACGGCCTAAAATCTTTCACTATAACGGCAAAAAAACTTTTTCTTGAGCAAGCGCAATAATTTATTCCTTATACGGCTTTTCGCTTTGCGGCCAAGTTTCGTGGAACATATCTAACCCGTAAAGCGAGGTATGGGTGTTTTATAATCATCATCAATGATTTTAACATAGTATGCTAATTTAAATTAGAATCTGAAATGTTACCTGAAAATATAGGAATAGAATAGTGTAATAAATAACCCATGTCAAGTCTAGTTTTTTTTTACTATAATACAAATTTTATTTTACAAAAATGTCATTAAAAGATTATGTTATAAAATACTAACTCATATTGTAGATGAAATAATAAAAATTGTTACCACAATTCAAATTTATTATTAAAATAATTGCTAACAAAATTTATATATAGATAAAAAATATACAAATAAATGATTTGTACAAAAATCTTTATATTTTAAACGTTTTTTGATTGAAGAAAAGAGCGTTATATTGTCTGAATCAATTTACATGTTTTACATTTCATGAAAATTCATTTCGAATATTGAAAAGTACATTATTGTATTACAATAATTTCGTTAGTGAATAATGTTATCAAAATTTAAATTTTTAATTAACATGTTTGTTTACGTACTTTAATTAAAAAAGTCTCCTAGCAGTTACAGATAAAAAATTATACTAATAAATGATTCGTACAAAATTCTTTGTATTTTAAACGTCTTTTGATTGAAGAAAAGCGCGCTATATTTTCTGAATCAATTTACATTAAATCATGTAATTTCATGAATATGAATTTGGAATAAAAAGAAGGTACGTTTTTTGCATTAGAATAATTTGCGGTCGTTATGCAAATAAATCAGGCACGAAAATCGGGATCAAGTTGAATTTAATCTGATTCATTTGAGCGGAGGGTGGAGAACTCCCGTCTTTCCTTCATCCCTAATAGCCTTCAACAGATAAACGCAAACGCCTAAAACTTCAAAGATAATTGACAAAGCCTAACTGTTGATTCTAGGCGACAGCGAATCTTGCCGGTATAATTAGTTCATGTTATATAATGCCCGAATGCGCGGAAGTGTATTGATGAAGGGGTGGTTCTGTTTCAACGGGGATGGAGGATGAGCGTGGGAGGTGGAGGCGCTCTGTTTTGGGGGTGGTTTGATGGTGTGACTGTGTCTGCGTGGGCGGCGGGAAACGACACAGGGCGCAATCACCAACAATCGAGATGATGATATGCATGTAATATTCATGTAGTGTGTTACATCCGTAGTCATTAGCGCTCATTTACATATCTAATTGGATCGGTAAATATATAACATACAGTATTAAATGCGGAATTAAATGTGGCCCGGCTGTACCGGGGAGCGTGACTGAAATTCCTGAAAGCCTCGTCCTCGTGTTATCATCATATCCAGCGGTTCCTGCAAAACCCTGTCATCCGTTTCTCCCCTTCGGAATATCGAATCAATATGCAATATACGGAATGAATTGGTGTTTTTTTGGCCAAAAAGTATATGATGTTATTATCATAATAAGGATATTCGTTTTGGGTAATAAATTAAATTTTATGAGAAGGTAAATTTTAGAATCGCCCACCATTTACATAGTCCCAAAAACTTGAAGCACAATATTATGCATAGATTTTCTTTGCTTATAAAACACGCTTGATTTAGAAATTATGTAGTTAATTCAAATTATTAAAAGCAATAATTTTAGTATAATATTGTTTTAATGCTACTACATATTATAATTATGCCTATTTTTTGCTGATGTAATTTGTTTCTGAGCATTATTATTACTCAAAGACAAATTAAACAAACTCAAAACACATTTTTTAAAAATTTAAAGTTAAATAGTCATTATGTATTTTGACGTATTTCCTGCATCAAATACAAATTAATTATATGTGAATTAATTACTGCAACTGTTTTTAACAGTTGTTATTTTATAATTGTTTAATTATTGTTGTTGTATAAATTAAATTGAGTTTTAGACCTCCTTTATTTAGTTGAGGTATCATTACATGTAAATATTGTTGTATACATATATTTTTGTCTCTTTATAACTGATCCTAATTAATATTATTATTAAATAATAATTTCGAATAATGTTCTTATAACAAAATAAATCATAAACCATAAATCTGGTATATAAACCAGTGAAAAATTAAGCAATTAGTTTTTAACCTTTCTAAAGGTTGTTAATTATTAATTTAATTTGTATTATGGCAATAGGTTTATGGTTCTATATGGGTCTATATAAGTCTATATAAGTCTATATAAGTCTATATAAGTCTATATAAGTCTATATAAGTCTATATAAGTCTATATAAGTCTATATAAGTCTATATGTCTATATAAGTCTATAAGTCTATAGGTCTTTTTTATGTGTATGTTTGGTTGCCACGACATTTACAATCTGTCATTCGGACATTCATTAAATCACACATCGTGCAGACACACTTATTTTAGAACCGTTGCCTACTGACAACTAGCAATTGATGAGTTTTAGGACCATAGGACCCTTTTGATCGGGGATTATACTGATCAGGAATTGAACATGTGTCTCTTCGGGTGGTAGACGACGAATCAAGCCATGGAGCTATGAGTCGCCGAAAGTCTTTTCTAAAAACATATTTTTCCATTTTATCCATGTTCTGTTTTTCCGACGTTATTTTTTTGCGCTATTCTGTTTTAACTTGTCCTGAGTTTTCACGGAACCGCAGATGCGTTATCAAAACAACATAATGTAATAATTCAATAGGTTGGACTTTTGGTATTAAAAAACTTTCCTAATATTCAGCGGTTTAGTGTCTGCTCTTTATGCAAATCCAACATAGACGTTAATCCCAACCCCGAAAAAGGGGTAAAGTATATGAGCTACAGCAGAAATAAAAATGAATGTGCCCCGTTTTATACATATATATATTTACGTATCAGTAGCGTCACAGGCTGCTTCCACTGTAGTATAAAATGAAAGTTTTGTAACAACGTTAATTTGTTATAAAAAATATAGTAGTAGTAAGCATAATGCATTGCATTTTCCTAATATAAAGGACTCAATTATTAAATAATAATTTCTACATTGTTGATTGGTAATGCAGAAACAGTTACCTAATAAAGATGTATTGAGTTAACATGATTTCCATGTGATCTGGGTGGTAACCCAAATAAAATATTTTAAAGCTAGTCAAACTACTACAAATACTTTTGAGCCGCCACTGGTCTATATCCACACACAGACATGTATTTAGGTAAATATTGCTAATCCCTTGGATTCTAGACGTGCGTTTTGTGCGGGAATATTATAGGTGCCGTGTGCAGTAAGCTTTATTAAGTAAGCCGAAACATTAACTTGCAAATTCGGCGGAGAGCTTTTAATTGGGTATTTTGCATATATTTCAACTAACTGGAACATACACACAGCCGTCCACCCACGCAGTATGCATACCCACATTTTGCAACCCAAACACCCACTCGACGTTCCTCCATCTCCGACCCATACCATTACTATATTGTTATAATATGCATACTTTAATTACTTTGGTATTAATGAACATTGCGAAACCCTAATGCAGCCAACTGAATAAATAACGGATGCAAGATAAAATTGTGTACAAGTATAATGTTTTATAATTAATGGATATATGAAATCTGTTCAATATTATAGAAAAGTTTGTAGCAATTTTAAAATATATTAAAAAAATATTTTTATGGACGAGTTCATCCCTTTAACACAAGATTTTATTATTTAACCTTTATTATTTCTAATCTGCCAAATACGCAAACATTATTGACATAACGAGAAAAAAATTCAACGAAAACTTTCGAAAAATTAACAAAAGATAACAACCATAATTACTCGATGCATTAAGAATTTAACGTGAATTGATAAATTGAGAAACGCTGATTTAGTATATTTGTTATATATTGCTTAATTACTAGATTTAGTTTTATTTTCCGGACCTGTGGTCTATAGCCATTTGCAATGGTGGTAATAATAAATATTAGATTTACTCAAGAGATAGAAAACTTCGCTTTATATTTCATTCACTTTAGTAATAAAAACTCATCTTCTTAATTTTTCTTTAATTGATGTTTTTCCACACTTATTAAAGTGTAAATTCGAAATTGGCTTCACAACTTTTCAGTCACCATTTGGTGAATAATATATTTACTGAGCAGAAATGTTCCGTTTAATCACCCTTTGGTCCTTCCAACCAAAAAAAAATGAGTAATTAAACCAAAAATTACTGAAACAATACTTACTGTCCTTATAATTATTTCCAACATCCCCTTTTTTTGATTTCTTTTTAGCATATCATAAACGAACTTATGGGCGGAAAGACTATCGTGTCCGGCCACTTTATTATTGTTTATTATTTTATTGATATGTATATCCTATAGCCCTATATTCTTTTTAACAATTAAACACATATGTTACATATCCATCAAATATACAAACGGATACTTTTACGTGATTATTTAGACTAGCTTGTGGAATATTTCTAACAACGCGGTTTTTGTCACCATATGGTTGACACTGTTCATCGCCCCTCATATTTGGGTTACCATAATACTAATATAAACAAACTACACTTAAAATGCATGTCCGTTCCCCACTCAGCCCTTTTTTGAAATGGATAGATTTTTGTATAATATTATTTAGTCTTAGGACGACTGTCTTTGAAGGAGATTCTTCGAAGAACAGTCTTAACTACGAGAGCAACGAGTAACTTAAGAGAATAATGTAACTCTTAGTTAATAAAACAAGAGATTAACACTTATATAGTCACTTCTCCATAAAAATACTAAACTGTACAATAAAACTACTTAGAATATTCGCATTTGATATTCATAAACCCCTCAAATACTTCATAACGACGTAACTACGAGATAATCCACGGTGACCACATATTTGTAATCCCGGGACACGACAAAACCTAGCTCGATAACTCACAAATTTTGAGGGATACCAATATTTGGTCTGTTTAATTTGATTCTTTCATTGGAAGTATTATATAATTATAAAATTTTCTAAGTAATATACAAGACTTTGCTACTTATTGCTTATTTTTATAAATCATTCATTCATTTACTTTGACTATATACTTAATTTAATGAACTATTCCATAATTACTACAAATAATAATATTTATTGTTTCAATAATTACATAATTACTATCTACATGCTGTTTTCATCCACTTCATTCAAAATCCACTATTATTATTATTTATCTTCGACATGTTCTTTTTATATGAAAGATGAGAACGTATGTATTTATTTGCAAAGAGATGTACTTTATACGATGACGTAATACAACCACGATATTACATACTTGTAATGATGCAAAGCTTGCAAAATGTGATATTTGCTCGCAGTGAGCTCGAAACAGTATCGCAAACGCGATGTAAATAATATAGTGTCGAGTCCATAATTTGGAACAGCATTGTATTTTATCTGTACATAAAATGAAATATATTTATAAATTTATTTTGTGTTAAACTGAAATTGATATAAAATATTTAATTATTTACTTCTTTGAGAATTATATAACTTAATTTATTAATTAATTGTCATATTTATTATAGCAGTCAAATAAATTAAGTAAGAGACATTCATATAATAATAATTATAATGAAATAATAAACATAATAGTTACTAAATAAAGTATTGCATATCGTAATTTTTGTATGATGTTTATAGTAATCTATTTGAAGAGAGATTTTACTGTATATAGGTGTATCTCTTAAATACTAATAAATCAGTTGCTGCCGAGGCTTGAACGTGAGAGATGATGATGTGTATAATATTTATAGACCATTAATATACATTGCTGTTTTAGGAGTGAGTTTGTTCATAAATCGACGTTTGCTTTTGTTTACTTGAGTTTTGGTAAAATATATGACTAAATGCAGTCTCATTGATTTCTTACACAATTTACAATAGTTAATGATTTTACATACAATGATTTACCACAATTGTTAAAAAAAAAAGATTATAAGCATAGATTATATATAAATAATTATTTTATAATATTTACATTTGTATAAATACGTTATATCTTTATGTCTAAGACATTTCAAAAAAAATAGCATTATTACAAATTAATAATTAATATTTTACTAATTAAATGGTATTTATATAATTATGCAATTCACAAATTTATACAATACAATTTGCTTCATAATTATCAATAAAAAAGCTTTGTTAGATAATTAAAAGCAACTTAGTATCAATGTGTTTAGTCAGATTATTTCGTTGCTTTAAGATAGTTTAATTTAAATAAATTTACTTGAATTAGTTTAAGTGGATTAAGTTAATTTGGGTTCAGTTGTAGTTTGGAGATGTTATTTTCCTTTTGCTAGAGTCGAGCAGAGTGAAATAGAATGAAAACCAAATATATAAGTCTAGTAATGATTTTATATAATCAGCGTTTTAATTGAAATGCATCTTCTAGACTAGTACCAGCATTGTAGCATCACTATACGGTAAATCGTTAAACCTTTAACGGAATAATCCTAATCCTCCTATCTTCCCACAAGCAGCTTTAATCTCTGCAGAGACAACTATGACATGAAATATATTATCGTTACTACTAGGAATATAATTCTATCATCAATATTAATCATTATATAATTAATAATAATAACAAATATTGCAATATATTCTTACAAAATAAAGTAATTATATAATTAAAGATTGTGTGAAGCATGCAAATAAATGCATTTAATACTGTAATAAATTAAACGAAATAATGGACGGAAAGGCCAAGGTCGATAGCCTTTTGGGCAGCCTATATTTATTGTTATGTTTTTGTTTATTTTGAAATATTATTGCAATAAATATTGTTATTATTATATATTTTGTCCAAATAAATCAACCGAATAATTTTAAAGTAGATTTGATTAATGTACGTAATACGTAAAATCATGTAGGATATATTTTGAGTAAAATTATTAATATATACATACAAAATTATTAGTATTTATTGAGAAAGTACCAAGCCAAGTGCGTTTATATGAGTGAAGAAAGTTAATAGATTATATTTTTTCTAAGTCATTAATTTCTAATCTGTTTAATGTAAATCATTTTCAACCAATGTTCGAAAATACGTACTTTACTATTTATACTTTTGTGACTGTAATATTTGTAAATACACACTACAATAGTAGTGCATTATGTTAGAGATCGATGTCAAGTACGTTAGAAGGATTGAACAAATTAATAAGTTATAATATTTGTGATAAAATTATGTACATGATATTTATGATCTTTGGACGGATGTACTATCAATTTACTAATATATTTGATGTAGTAGGTTTTCTCATCAAACTGAACAAGTGATAAGACATAAAAGAATGCAGATGTCGAGTTTCGAAGTGAAAGTGTACGTTCGTGCGAATAAAGAAGAATTTACCAAAAAAAAATCGTAACTGCTTTACATATATAAGAAAATTCGCGCTGCGATTAATGCACATTAGTTTAATGTATGGCCATTTGGACAGACATTATGTACGTTAACCGAGCGCTAGCTGTAGATAATAATAGTTCGTAAAAAATAAATTGGCTATTCATTTTATTTTCTATCCTAATGCTACGAGTAATAAATGTATGTAAATTAAGCGGAAATGTGGTGGAAATAAGGGAACGGCAAGTATAGGAAGTGAATATAAATCTTGCGAGTTAAAAACAGGACAAAAATTATATTGGCCGTAAGGGGTGATTCGTGGGCGAAGACGAAAATGGATGGTGTATGAATTATATGGAGGAGATCCAGAAGGATGTTTAGCATTGCAACGGGGATGATATGTGGACAGGTCGTGCGAGAGGGTGTATATCAGGGCCCACTCGAAATGCTAGAGTTGATTTACAACCCCATCATATTATCCCCCCGAACATGGAAACTGGGGTGGTCGGAGGGGCACCTCTCCCTGACCGGAGAATTTATACCGTCTGCGGGCCCCGTTTTGGCCCCAGATAATTTGTCCAAATAAATCAACCGATTTATTGACTTTATCAATGGCACACTTATTTATTCCATGGAATGCACAATTGTGTTCTACCCGCGATTGCAGCAATCGTGGGTAGCAATCTTCCAACAAAAAACTAAACCCAACCCAGCCCTTCTCCTCTCATGCGGTGATTGATGCGCCGGAAACAATTTCAAGAAACATAAATTAAAACTAACTTTTTCCACTTCAAACCACCAAAACCTCTCATCCCATCTGGGAATAAAAAGGATGGCGACCGAGGCGCGAAATCAAACGCGGATTACGAACTTCTTCCGCATGGATGGGACCAACTTAAATTGTTTCCTTCACGCAGACAAGGCGAAAGGAACAAGGGAAAAAAGAGAATAGAAATGTGGGGGGATGGAAAAAATATGGTTCGGAAGTGGGGCAGAATGAAAGGAAATCAAGTTCTGTTTGTGCTGACATCCCTTTCTCTTTAATAAATAATCCGTCTGTAATGGCGTAATCATTCCAACTTTGTTTTCAGCCTCGCAACGTATGGAATAAAGACATTGTTATTTATGTATTTGCAATGGGGATCCGAGGGTAGCTGGATGGATGAAGGGATGAGTAGGGTGGAAGGATAAATTTATATAGATTGCTCGGATGGGGTGGGAAAAACGCTTAATTGTTGTTTATAACGTTCGCAAATACAAATAATAAATCACGGTGAAAAATGTTTGCGAGATGCTAAATTATTGGGAATTAGGGGTGGATGCCCGAAGGAAAAAATTGCCTTCATTAAAACACGCACATTATACTGGACACGTTGTATTTTCATGTTAACATACTGACTGTAGCATTATTTATTTACATCAAATAATACAAGTGTCCAATAAAAATTTGCAATAACGAAGAGAAATACTCTATTCATAAAACCATTAATTACTAATTTGTATCTATTATTATTGTAAAATACTGTCACTTCTATACTTACGTGATCCCGTAATTTATGTTGCATAATTAAAAGCAAATCAGTAGTAATGTGTTCAGTCAGATTATTTTTACTCTTAAATTAGTTTAATATTAATAACTCTACTAAACTATTTATCAAAATATATATTTCGCTCTGAAATCCATATAGTATGTTATTAGCGTAGCATCTGTTATTATAGCAAATGTATAACGTACTAAAATTCAAACAAGAAAAAAATAAATTAATTGTAACCAGTATTTTTTTATCACCAACTCTTAAAGAATATTGAATTGTTAGGTGTAAATACTAAAATTAGATATATTTTGTCTAATTATAAATTAAGTCATCATTTGTCAGTGTTGATTGTGGTTATAACTTGTAACTTTGAGACATAGATAATAATTTGACTGATATATTCCAAGTTACAAAATTATGACATTGACAAGCATTTACAACAACTTGATTGATAATAAAATCATGAAATTTTCATTCACATTTAGAAAACAACATTTTCCATAAATTCCATAAATATCATATTTAGAGTATGTCATGATTTCTTTAAGTTTCAATTAATTAAGTAAAACTACATGTAAATCCATCAATTACACAATCTGTATAGGTTAATTCCCTCCAATATAGTGGAAAATGTTAAGCAAACTATGGATTAATGAAATTAAACGAAGCTTAATGAAAATAGATATATAATGTATTGGTACATAGTAGTCTATTATGCAATTTAGAATCAGTCGGTATACGTGTTCCATTTACGTCGTCAGCTATAGAATACTATTCCTTTATTTCCCCCTTAACGATCTAGTCCTGCCCTCCCGAATCAAGCCCCACTACTTCTCCGCAGTATCTTATTTGTTACGTAAAATGGGAATTAAAGTTTGCAAATCGAAGCAAGTGCGGCGTGTTCCTTGAGGCGCGCCTCTGCCTGAATACATTTTCAGCAGTTTTCTCGAAGTTTGCTCACAAGAGGTGGCGGCGCCGGTGGTTTTCAAACTTGAAGAAGCGGTAATCTGTTAGGTAAGAGAGGGCAGGTGAATATTGCCGCTTGCGGAGCAACTTGAAAACCTGAATTCTCCGGCGGCTTTTATAAGGTGATCTATGAAGTCACCGTCCTGACTGATGATCTCCTTCTGTTGACTAATGGACTTTAGCTTTGATTAATAACGTCCGGGTCATTAAACACTTCTCAACTCTAAATGTTACTTGCAGACTTCTACAGATTTCCTCATGATTAAGATGTGCATTGCATGTATCTGTATTAGCTCAAATTCAATATACTTTTATTAGATATATTGGGATTTATATAAATTGTAATTCCTTATTCGGGGTGATCGATTCCAACAACTGGAAATCAAAATCAGTTTACATATTGGTTCAAAATATATAATAGAAACAAAACATAATCTAAATGAAACAAATCATAAGAATATTTACCATTTGTAGACAAACGGCGGATATATCCACCCTAACATTTACATAGTATGAATGGTAACATTTACATTGTAGCGTAACAAGACTTATTTTCTTTATTTTTTTATTAAGATTTGATGTTAGTTCTGCAGAAGCATTACTTGAAATACCGAAACATTACGTATCGATTCCAATTTTATTCATTTATTTACTTAAGCAAACGTCAAGTCGCTGTGTCTACAAAGGATTAAAGAACAAAATGGTGTACAAACATTGTTTCAATGACGTTTGTAAATGGCTTCTGAATGTTGAAAAAAAATGTTTGCTGATGTAACGAAAACAATGGTGTAAAAAGTAAATAATCCAATTTACTGTAAGTGATGGTCTTATAACAAATACAATTACTTCACTGAAATCCTTAAGGACAATAGAGAAAGGATTTATTTCTATTAAAAAAATGTCCAATGCTGTTAGTGCAATACTAATTGTATCCATTAAGAAAACATAATTTCATTTGGTTCCAGATGGAACGAAAAAAAAAGTAGTGAAAGAAGAGAAAAGTGCTCTCGTACAATTCCCCAAATGAAATTTTTCGAAATCCTCGGTTCGCCTTGCAAGAGCATGGATTTACGGCCGTCCGACGGGGGAGTACGTGTAATATTGTGGTAAATGCAATTGTAAAAGGGCGGCCTTAAAAAGAGGGGGAATTCGTCCCGTCGCAGCCGTTTACGAAAATACAATTATTTCTATACAATCATTTTAATTGGCAGACGAGAAGAGGAAGAAAAAATCAGAAATTTTTAGTAAATAGAATGCAATGAATGGAGCCTAGGGAATGTAAATTCTTCAACGTTTCCCTCATTTTTCCGTCCTCTATTTTAACTAATTAAATTGATTCCCTGTGGACGTCTCCACTTTTCAATTATTCTAAATGAAGAGCTCTTTTCGCTTGACGGAGAATCGGCAATTATTACCAGTTCTTGACTCTACTCAACGCTTGCTTTCATCTAAATTGCATATTTTCACATGCAGATCTTGTCGTTATTTCTTTAGTAAATAAAATAGTATAAATGGGAATTCTTTGAACCACTAGACTGCCTTAATTGGCGTATGCAAAACAGTAACTGAAACACTTGCAATTTATATCAAGGTAATTTAATGATCTTTGGAGTTTGTTCTATTCAATATTCAAATTCGGTTAATTAACCGTTTCATAGAATAACTAGATAAACGATTGCTTTTATTCATTTAAATAGCAAATGAATTGAAGCATTTTCATCAACTGAATTTGACAACAATGAGTTTCCATTAAATGAAAATTGTGGTAATTTGAAGAAGGATAAGAGGAGTTAAAATACGCATTTGTCGTTGCCAGTTTCGTGTGAGAATGAATGGCTGAAACTGGCTATAACTATATTTCAGCTGAAAGTATTTTAATGACCTAAATATTCGACACACATAAATAGAACTGAATGAACGATAACGGCCGCAAGTTTGAATCAAGTTTTTGGAGATCCGGGGCGCTGGGCTAAATCTCTATCCCGTAGTTTAGTTGTGGGAAAGTGCAGCGAGTCAATCGTCCGTGGGGGGGACTTCGCCCCTTCATCCCTCGCCCTTCGCCGAACATCCCCCAAAGCTCTGATGAGCCTTGGGTGGAATCTAATAAAGTTCGGCAATGAAACGGAATTGTTATTATTTCAACTGCGAACTTCCCCATCACCGCCAACCACCCACGCAGCAATGGTCTCAACTTTATTACAAACTCTGATCGCGCGGAGAAAACTATTTCAATTCCTATTTACTGCTCTCCTCTCTCACTTCTTCTTCTGCTGTTTCTCTCTTCCTGATTCAGTGACATACATATAGCATGTTTTACTTCCTATATCTGTCTATCCATTTATCTTTTCAACAAAGTATTGAGGGCTTAATTTGAACAAAGAAGTTAGGAGAATTTGTAACATCTTCATACATGGATCATTTAACATGCTTCTGCGGTTGATAATACGTACATATAAATCAACAATGACGTACTACAATCCACATTGAAATATATCTGCAAAAACTATAAAGTTCGTATAAATGTAATGTAATATTCCAAACAAATAAATCCACGTGTCATTTTCTTTAAATACAATGTTAAACAATTTTGAAATAAATTTAAGGAACTTGAGAAAAGACTATATTCAATGATTTCAATTTGGGTTTATATTTATTCTATTTGCAATATTTGGTTTATATAGGTAGGTATAGGTAGTAAAAGTGTTATCGTTATTATTTAATTAAAAAAAAATGTTTTGGGTACGGATTTTTCAAATTAGCAATGGTAATTTTGTGGGGGAGAAATGCCTTTGATGATGATTTTTTATGGATTTATGCGCGTGTGTGCGGGGTGAAATCTGTAAAAAAAAAACGAGGAATAACGGGGATTCTCTATTTTTTTTTTATAAAGAACTGGAAACGGCAATTGATGCAAAGCGCCGCCGCATAAATTCCAAGTGGAAAGGACATAAATTTGAATAAATTTTTCATGCTTTGCCTCACACAATATCTCATCAAAACCCTACGTCGCTCCTCGTATAAGGGTACACCGCATACAGTATACAGAAGTATTAGTGGACACGTAGCCGCAGCCGAGCAGAAATATGAACTGTTGTTCAGATATTTATCAAAAATCCTCCTGTGTTCCTCAACAGATAGATGGACAACCCCGCAGTTTCGAGTTTAAGAAAACCCAGCACAAACGGCAACATATTTCCCGATCTTAAACTGCAAACACAGCAAATACAAGTCGAGACCCAACTTTTCGCATTCATCAAAGGATGAAAGGTCGTCGTCGGGTCAGAATACCAACACGTCTCTAATAGTAAATATCACATGTCACCGTTCCATGATTTACAATACGTATTTTGTCATTTCAAAAAATGGAATTCTATTTCTCTCGTTCTCCCCGTGTCCGGGGGCTTTCCTAAGTGATCGTGAGTGGAATATGAAAAGGGGATGTAATAAAGAGAGGAAGCGGTTTCCGGGCGGGAAGAGGTCGAGAAGAGGAGACTTGGTGGGGGATGGAGAAAAAAAAAGAGGAAAACAGAGCCGAATTTAATTGGGAAATCGGGAGGCGGTGGGAGATTTATGGGAAAAGTTGTGTGTGTAATCTTTGCCGGTTTTACATGGGCGTCATAAGGTCGTGGCCTCGATAATTCACCATCCAGTAGTACTACCCTCTTATACTTCATGAAACAAAAAAAAAATATAAGAAAGAAATCCTACGAGCTTATTAATCAAAGTTTCCAGCGATTTAAAAGAATCGCGGAGGACAATAAGTAGATAAAAGTTTCGTCCTTATAGTTTCATGTCCTTTTTTGTGCTTCTTCTTCTGCTATTGTAGGATGCTCAGCCGCTCGGAACGAACCTTTGCAGATGTCGCCACCTAAAAATTGGTCTCGCTTTGCGAACTTGCACTCTCTCGTTTCGGTAATTGAATGCGAGAGAGGAAAGTTGCCGCCTCCACTTGTAAATTACACGCGTCAACGCCGAAAAACAGGTGCACATTGCGGGGGCGGCCCCTTTATGCCCTCGAAATTACTTTCCCATTATGCTCCATGCTTGCAAAATAATAGGACCTTCTAATAACAAATTAAATTTTATCTTCAAAGAGAATTCCCAAATTATTTTGCTATGTATTACTTTGGTATTAATATTACAATAGTTCAAAATATATTTACTTATTGTCTTATATAATAATTAAATACCTATTTTTGTAGTTTCTCTTAGTCATTGTCAATTAAAAATGGTGTTTATAAACGCTACTTTTATTCATATACTTTCTGTATAAGGTGTATAGATAAGAGTCATTAATCATTTAGAGATAAAACCAGATATAAATATAGTGAAACTAAAACAGTGAGCAAAATTAACAATTATATATAAATATAATATTTAAATAACTAGTAGCATGAAGAAACTATGGATAAACTGGTTTTGGATTAAATTATCAATGGAATTGCTAAATGAATATATGTTCATTGACATGTACATTCATATATTTATTGTTTTTGTAAACACGTCACTCTTGTTCACATTAACGTACATATATCTATACGAACGTACAAATAATGTTGCATTGTATATAAGAGAGATCGGGGCTGGTTGTCACAAAAATAAAATTTGTATTGATTACTCTTTCAAGATAACAACAATTAGCCCATATGATTATAAACCCCTACTATATATTCTATGATTATTTATATTAAGTTAGCATACGCAAAGTAAACTATAAAAAACATAATTAACTAAAATAATTGCTGATACCATGTTATATAAAACGTAAAATGAATATACGAAACGTCTTTTTATCGGTATATGTAATCATAATCTTTAGGATAATGGACATTACAAACTTTATGCTGATGAATAATATTCAAATGCATTCCAGTATTTCCGGTCTCGCCTCGCGTCTTTTCTAGTAAAATTTGCATTCATTAAACTTTCCAAAGACATTTATTGTTCATTTCAAACTCAAACAATTCAGCAATATCTCACATTCAAATCTCCTAAAAAGTTTTTTTGACTTACTTAAAATAAGGACCTACTAATAATAATACAATTTATTGCAGCAACTACAGAAAAGAATCAAAACTCAATAATATGTTAATAAAGAAATACAAAGAAAAATAAATTATAATGCTATTGTTGCAAACGGATATAGACCATAAGTATTTCTATTCTAAAATGTTAATATCTATTTGCATTTTTTTTTATTAATATTAAATATTTATCAAGTAAAAAATGAAAATTGTATGCAACAAATATTATTTATTATTTACACTCACAACAGCAATTAAAGGATTGCTTAATAAAGGATTCACCTGCATTTTGGAAATTGTGTAATAGATTTTTTTTTATTATTATTTTTTTAGTCCAACATTCGAAGCGGTTCCACTGCATTTTTGATGCGTTGTATAATTGATGCAACTGTTACACGTCGGAACGGAACATTTCACTAATTAAATAACGAAACCCGAGAGAAACAACAACAACAACAAAAAATGGAATGCTAATCCTGGTGGAAATGCAGGCATTTTTTTATTATCGCTTAATCGGAAAAATTTCAAGAATGATTTTCGTGGATCAGGAAATAAGCAAAAATTGTGAATCTATACTATATAAGCTGCATTTAATTAAGCATCAATTCAGTGCATTGGTAACCATCATGTCATTAAAAGCTATAATTATCATCGGAGCTATAGTTGCCTGTCAAGTAAGTTGCTAACTATTTCAATATAAATAAAACTTATAGAAATCTGCATATTTAGGGCACTCCTGGATATCGCAAAGAGGCTGAAGAAGTTAAAGAAGCGATTGAATTATTTAAAGAAACTTCGCTTACAGTTATATTCAGCGAACTAGAAAAAAATGAAGAACTAGTAGAAGGAATTGTAGAAGAAGCTAAGGCAAAAAATCTTAAAAATGTTGAAGAAATGATACAATCAACGCAAAAACAAATCGACGTATCAGAAGAAGAAGCTAACCAAGGAGGAATCGATGTTTCTAAATGCACTGAAGTTGCAAGGGCAGAACTTGCAAATTTATTAAGTAACATTACCTCTGTTATTAATAGTATCGCCGAAGCATATTATAACGATGGTATTGAAACTATAAGACCAGTTTGGGAAGCTACTGCAGAAAGTACTATGCTCAAATATAATGCTTACAATGAAAGATTGAATGAATGCTCGAAGCAGCAAAATCCATCATGCTTTGATAATCTTTTGAATGATGTTAATGAAGATATTGAAACTAATCCTAAGCATATTTTGGAACTCTTTAAAAATGTCACTGAAAATATACAAAATAACATTGGAAACCATTTGTTTGATCACATATCTGAGGAAATTAAAAAATTTGATACAGTTCCTGAAAATATATTAGACGATATGAACAAATGCTTCAAATCATTGAATTAGATTTATTATGTAATTATGTGTACAGAAAATAAACATATTTTAAATAATAATAAATTAATTGAATTGTAATATATTAACTATTCACCATTTTTTCAACATCTTCCTCTCTTATTTTATATCGATCCTAATAATGGTTCCATTTTCTAATAGGTTGATTGATAGGGCATTGTTATGGTGATCAAGTCTATCTTTGCATTTCTTAGATAGGTCCTTGACAACCGCTACTACTTGCTTTATTCCAAGATTGTGGTGTAGACTTCACCATGATATGTTCACCTGTAATTTCTCTAAAGCTCTTTAGATTGAAATACTTCAATTTTTTAATATATGATGAGCTTGCATATCCCACAACTGAAAACAATATGTCCAAATCAGTTAGAATATAGCTTTGTAGATCAGTAATTTATTTTCAGAATTTCCATGAAGCAACCAATACAAATTTAAGTCTTGAATAAAATGGAATTGCTTTATAGTTGAGTCAGACCGGAAGCCATTTCCACTATTAAATTAGTGTTATTTTTTGAATGAACAATTTTAGTTAAATTAATATATTTAATTGAAATATAATTTATGTATCAAAAAAGGTATTATTCCATTAAATAATAATTGTAAACCACATTAAATATGAAACTTTGATCAACTTTTTTTGGGACATTCATTAAAAAAATGTTAGATTGTTAGGTGTAAAAAATAAAACACAAATCCTAAATACATCAAAACATTTATTTAAAAACTAATGTGATATTTGATATTTATACAAATCAGGTTTATAATTACTACATTCAGTATGTCACCAAGGTGATAATCAGTAAACCGATTTCCGTGCCAGGGATTTTTCTATAAGCAAAAGAAAATTTTGATATAATGTAGATCCTGAAATATGCTCTCAAATTCTTTGGAGAAGACAGCAAGATAATTTGAAGATCATATACTTGTCTCGAAAAAGATATATATCTTGGTTGAGTTTTGTTAAGCTATGCAATACTTGGTTCTAAATAGATTGCCAATTTATCTTTCCTTCCTAATGATAGAGTTGAGTAAGACAGATTTCCTACAATCCTTAGAATTTAATTGACCTGAAACTATATGACTTTTTGAATATTGTTATTTTTATTTTGGTTTAAATAATTGATTTATTTTATACTACTAAATAATTACTTTTTTAAACTTTCCATTGTTTATCTAGAATAAGTCAAGTGCTCTCACTAAATACAATATATTATCTGTAGGATTAATTATTAACAAAAAAAACAGTTATTGATGTTTAACTAATTTAATTGACAATGTGTATATCTATAAATTATTTATTTGATATAATGTTTCAAAAAGTTATCATTTAATCAGATCATACTTCAATAAGCAAAAAATTGTGAATCTATACTATATAAGCTGCATTTAATTAATTATCAATTTAGTTCATTGGTAACCATCATGTTATTAAAAGCTATAATTATCATCGGAGCTATAGTTGCCTGTCAAGTAAGTTGCTAACTATTTCAATATAAATAAAATTCATATAAATATATGTATATTTAGGGCGCTCCTGGATATCCCCAAATTGCTAAAGAAGTGAAAGAAATGATTGATTTATTTAATAAAACATCGTTCACTGTTATAAGCGAAGAACGACTAAGAAATGAAAATTTACTAGAAGCAATTATAGAAGAAGCTATGGAGAAAACTCAGAAACATATTAATAAAATTAAGCAGTTAGCACAAAACCAAATCGATTTATTAGAAGAAGTTAATCAAGGAGGAATCAATGTTTCTACATGCGCTGACGGTGCAAGGACAGAACTAAAAAAGGAATTTAGCACAATTCATTCTGGGATGTCGCATCTCGCTGGTGCATTTTATAAAGATGGTATTAAAATTATAGATGAAATTCTATTGTAT
Source organism: Nicrophorus orbicollis (assembly GCA_018845635.1). NCBI lineage: Eukaryota > Metazoa > Arthropoda > Insecta > Coleoptera > Silphidae > Nicrophorus > Nicrophorus orbicollis. The sequence goes on along the minus strand of JAFMTC010000696.1, from coordinate 784,910 downwards.
ACTGCACATAAAACTATTAACAAATGTGATGCTTACAATATAAGATTGAATGATTGCTTGAAGCAGCATAATATAACTTGCTTTGCTTATCTTTTGAATGATGTTAACGAAGACATTGAAATTTACCCTAAGCAGATTTTGGAAGATTTCAATCATCTTACAGAAGAAATACACTTTATTGAAAAGCATTTATATATATACATATCTAGCGAAATTAATAAATTTGTAATAATAGTTCAAAATGTCATAAACGATATGATCAAATGCTTTTAATCATTGAATTCGATTTATTATGCAATTATTCAAAAAATAAACATTTTTCACCATTTACGTTTATTTATTATCTATCCTAATAATAGATTTTTATTCACACATTATATTTAAATTTATCAAATGGAATTACTCTAATTATAAATGGTATTGATCTTAATATTTATTTAGAATTTATCAAAAAATAATATTTTTAAATAACATTAACTACAAATACAATTAATTTTAGAAAATAAATGAATGTGAAGTTTTGTTAAATTGATTGTAAATTGAAGATACCTGCGCTTGTAACGCTTCAATTGTCTTGTTTTTTCCTATGTCCAGACGATCAACACGTTATGTAGAAATTTTCCTTCATTCTAAGCCTCTTTTCTCCATTTCGCTGAGAATCTTTTTCCAGGACACTGAGTTGAAAGCATTTCTAACAGCCAGGGTTAGCATAGCACACAGTTTCGTTTTCTTCCTGGTACAATTTGCGTTGTCGACCTGCCCTCAATAAATCCGTATTGCCATTTTGTTATGCCACCGCACCTGGATATTTCGGCTTTGAGTCGTCTCAGTATTAACTGTTCGTATAGTTTTCCCATTATGTCAATCATGCACATCAGCCTGTACGACGATGGTGTTTCGGCTGGTTTTCCTGGTTTCCTTATATGGACCAGGGATGCAATCTTCCACCTGCTAGGAATCATCCTCTTTCTACTGCATGGTTTATTGCAGCTAGTGCAGCATTTGGAAAGTTTTTTATCAGGACCTTTATGACCTCTGCAGAGACACCATCAGGCCCAGGGGCTTTTCCTGCTTTTATTCGGTCACCGACTTCTGCAAGTACACCATCTATGAAAGCTGACCATTCGCTTTCGTGTCCTGGCTCTATATTAGATATATAAGGGCTTGAAAGGGTTTAATGTTCAACTCTGCCTTTGTAGTCCTTATATAAGTCCTTGGCAACCTCTACTACTTGCTTTATTCCAAGATCCGTGTGGAGACTACTAATGGTGATATACCATGGTGCACCTGCAATTTTTCTAAGACATTTAGATTGGAATACTTGGATTATTTAACATTTGATGAGTTTGTACAATTGAAAACAGTATGTCTAAACCGGTCCAGGAAAAGTTGCAAATTTCCACGTAGTAACCAATATAAATTTAGTTGTTTAATAAAGAAGAATTACATGAATACAATTTATTATTGGAATTAATTTTCGATATTATTACATTGGTATCAATATAAAATAAAAGATATATCCTTGTTTATATTCGTAATTTTATAATTTAAAAAAATGTTAAGGTATTTGAACTTATTTGATCAAATTTTAATATGAATTGTGATGAAAACAAACAAAAAATACGTGATAAAATCTTAACCCAACATTCATTAAAAATATAATTTATTTTCAGGTAAGGCAATAATCTTAAACTTATGGTCGTAAACCATAAAATTTAAAATAGAAATTCTATGCAGGACGAAATTACCTCAATTTATTATTGGCTTTCATTTGAAATTTTATTGCTAAGCATTAAAGGGCGAAAGCAATTATATTTTATATATGTATATTCGTTCACAAAACCGTGGAAAGTATTTATTTTATAGTTCGTTCGTATAGTATTCATTAGGGCTCAAACATGCTCAGATAGATAAATAATGCACGTATTCATGCATACAAATGCAATCCAGCAATTCTTGTTTTAGTGAACTTTAATTAAAGTGCAAGTGAGCGTATAGACGCGATTCAGTATTTAATTAAATTTCCTCCATTCAAACAAACATTAACAATATTAATTTTGTTGTTAAAAAAACCTTTATCCGGATGACCGAACCTCCTACGACGTTCGCAATTTATTGGATTTGGTCGATGGTTATTTTCTATCCATCTTTTTTTTGTATTCTTTCGCTCGTTTCGTTTGGTTTCAGCCATCCACTGTTTTTATTTATTTTGTTGAGGTCAATAAATCCGAGCTCCGGATACTGCTATCCCGGAGGAGGGAAATCTAATGAAGCCGAGCAATTACCGGGATCGGTAAATACTTCCAAAATTGATACCTGAGCCATTAGTAATCCACGTTCAACCTGAGCCCCCTCTAACGGTTTATGTAGCCTTTGTATCCCTCTCTCAGTTTTTTTATATTGTTTGCTTTGTTTTCTCCCTTATTCTATCCGAATTGTTTGTTTTTGGGATCCCCTGATGGATGCGACCTTTTGAAGCATGCTCATCCTTCATTTGTGTTATTAAAAAATGTAAATTTTGCAATAAAACTGAGTGGATTCTTTTAAGTTTATACGAGATTCATTAAGTTTTATTAAATTCTGATCTTGGTAACCTTTATTGTTTATTATAAGCATTATTATACAATATAATAACTTTTAACAATTAATAAATAGAACTTATTTAATAATAAAATTTATTGGCCAGTGAAAACGAAATATGATTCTAAATCATAATAATAACTAAAATAAGGAAATTCAAAATAAATAAAAAATACTCTATTTTAACAAAATAACAATAACAGAATATTCTTTAATCCATTCAACTGGTACTTGACAGCTCGTAAAAAGTTAAGAAAGACCTTTCCCGAGAAGTACATGACTTTTTTAATAAGTTTGAACAATTTAAATGAAGAAAAAATAACATAATTACTATAAATATAAACATATTATGTGAATAAAAGTTAGATTATTAGGTACAATATTAATTATCAGTTTACAATTCTTCAGTTTTATGTTCATTTACTAATATATTATTTATAAGATCATTCATAAATTTGTCTATAGAATTCAATTATTACTTATAAATTGGAAACATTAAATCCATTCTCCAGATACTTGACAATATATATATAAAACTTATTCATACAATAATATTAATGAAATTTATCCACTATTATGGACTGCTATCGACCTAATAGAAATGACCTTTCTACAATAATTTTATTTGAAAAGGGATCCGACATTAATTATTACATTTAGAAGACTTAGAAGAACATAATACAATATTTTTATTGCATTTTTTTTAATGAAAATGGAAATGAAATTCTTGCGATTATTAATATTTAATATGAATATCTTTTTTCATTTTCATTATGTAAGATATTCTAATATTTCATATTTATCTTGGAAATGTAATAACTGCAGCGTTCAACCTTTATTTTTAATATCGTTTCTACAGCGAGTAATTTCATATTTTATTTGCAAATTCTTAGAAAAATTATTTAAAATATGAACATATTTATTTTTTAACGTAAATTACAAATAGCATATTATATAATATGAAATATGTTATGGAAAGTAATTTTCCATTTAATTTTGATAACTATATAACAAGAGAGAATAACGGTAATAGTTGAGATATACGGAGTATCGAATAGGACGATAAATTAGTTACACAATTTTTGAACATATTTTATTATATAATATGTTATAAAACGGAAATTTACATGGTTTAGAATACGCCCTAAGTAGAATGTTTCAACATTAATAAAACGCAAATCCAGATAAACTATTGCAAAATTTTGTTCAGTACCACATTATTAATATTGATTAAAAATATGTATTAACCACACATTAGGCCAACGGGGCTATTGACCAAGAACTACTATTAATTTCAATATTCATGCAGATTCACAGGTTTAAGAATATACTATACGTGAATATGTGATTTTTTTTTCAGTTTTGCATATTATTATTTTCCTTACAGTTTACTTAAAAAGATGACGCGTTTACAAAATTTTATCGAGAATTTTCATATAGAATCTCTTAATAAATACTATAAACGCACATTTAATGTTTAATTTTTTCATGCATTTATTGATGTTTTTCTGTAAAATATTATTTGCTTAATATATACTGGAATATGAAAAGTATAAAGCTATATCTTTTATATGATGGAAAACCATCCTTAATTGACTTAAAGAGTATTAGTTCACAGAAAGGGACTAAAAGAAAAACTAAAGGTAAAAGAAAGGAAAATTCTAAGAAAAATATTGGACCCAGTAAAAGAATTGGGGAATATAGGAGACGGCACAACCACTAACTTTACACCCATGTAGAAATAGTAACTGACACCTTGAGGAAATGGAGTATTACCCTTCACTGTCAAATAAGTAGAATGAATCTAATGCAATTAACAAATAGGTAGACTAGGATATGAAAAGAAGTGGGAATTACAGGCAGCGATATCTGGGTTAAAGGGGTAAGCAAAAAATACCAACGCACGCATGTTTCCAAGAAAAGTCTAAGCTTCCAACATACTTCTTACATGTTGGAAGAAAGGAAGCAACAGCATCGAGAACTAATACTAAAGTACTGGGAAGATGTTAAAGCTCGATGCAGCAAGAAGTAGTTGAAATGACGTGGTCCGCCGATGTGCGGATCGAAAGAAGAAAAAGAAAGAATATTGAATTGATTAAAATTATTAAAAGTCTTCTTCATAATTATATTATCAACGATGATCAATAATATTGGTACTAAATCTTCTTTATAAAACTTTCAGTTTTTCTCTCCGTGATTGAATTGTATATAATTAATTACACGTTGATAGTGACCGGTCGTTTCGGCGTAGGGATTTAGGATACACCTGACGTGATTGATTACTTCTAAACTGAAAGCAGCGAGAAACGAATTTCATCCACCAGATAGAGTTCGGTTTTTGTTTTCCAACGCAGCCAACTACATTTTACTTAATTAAGAACTCAAGTTGAACTTAATTACAAGACCGTAGCAATTTAAAATCTATTATCCGGACTGAACGCACGTACGCACACACACCGAACTCTGGTGCATATTTAATTTAAAGTTGATTTATTAGAGATGCCTCACTTAATTGGAAACCAAGATTCTCTCCGTCTGCATGCCTTTATAAAATTTCGTTTTATTTTCTTTAGATTCTTGTTTGACGTTCGAAAATATATGCAAAACAGGTTACTGAAATGGCAGAGCAGAGCCCTCGAAACCGTTTTTTCAAATTGAATTTTTCACGGTTTAGTGAAGATTCCATTTTACGGTTACCACATCGACGCCCGTTTATTTTCCAATTTATATAAATTAAATATGAAATTGAAACTCTGGCAATTGCACAATATTATATATATATATATATTATGCTTTATTATTAAATATTTTTTATTTTAATAATATTCAGAAAACAAATCAATATTCATTAACAAATAATTTTTAAAATATAAATAAATAAAAATATAATAGCAATAACTAAAGGTTGACCAAAGGGCTATCGACCTTAGTCTTTGCGCCCATAAATATTACAATTATGTATGGTAACTTAAATAAACACAAATAATAGAAAAACTAAATGAAAATACTGAATGAAATTATAAGAAAGAAAAAAGGAAAAAAAAGAGCCTGTAGGAAAGGGAAAGAACATAATTATATAGACAATAGATACTGGTATAGGGTACATGTGAGATACTAATATTTAGGAAGGGTTATAGAATTTTGAGAGATACACAATTTGAAGACTGATGATAAACTGGAATATTTTGAGATAGATTTAGAAGAAAGAGAGAAGACTCGAACAATTTTGATTTTGGAGTAGAGGAGGTCATACGAAGGTACATTTTCTTTTCCTTTTTAGAAGAAACTGTTAAGAATTTATATTGAGAAACTCTGAAAGTGTTTGATAGTCTTCCAGTTAATTAGAATTCAATAATTATGAAATATTCCTAATTTATATAAATATATACTTTCTGATCTCGTCAATAATAATATACATTAATAAGAAAAACTGATATGAAAAGTTAAATCGTGATGGAATAAATTAAAACTTGGTACTTGTCAAGTCAATTATCTAGTGAACTTACACTGCCCATCAGTTTAGACTGGATTATTGCGGTGACTTGACAAATTAATGTACAAGTTGTAAGTAACACCTGTACACTTAAAATAAAGGAGAGGTACTTCTACTTACATAAATGCATATAAGAGACGCACATTAATACAAATTAACCGATTTTAATGAAACATATTACAGAAATAACTCACATAGTTTAGTTTCTTTAAACACCTGTTCGAACATTTGAAAATTAAAATAAAGAAAATTAAATTACTTTTTTACAATTGTTATAAATTTCATCAATTTATAATTTACGCATATTGATTTGTTTGTTTTTTGCTTATTATTAATATTGAATTTATTCCAGAAACAACTACAAGAAAAATACAAACTAAAATAATGCAAATACACAGAAAATAAGAAGAAAACACAATTATAACCATTGCTGCAAAGGGCTATAGACAATAGGCCTTTCTGTTCTGTTTTTCCTAATGTACATAATTAAAACTAGGACTATCTGGCTTCAAGATTAACCTGGAAATTATAGTACAATTTGCAAATTTCAAAACAAACTAAATTTAAATTAAGCAAAGTTTCATCTTGTGTTTGATATCCTTAATTAGTCCGGTTTCAAATAGTATTATATATTGGCGAAAATTACTTCATTTCTATCATTATTTTAGAATCAAGTAAAGAAATATTTAATTTGCTATAAAAATGCATATCATATCAAAATTATTTTTATGATAAGAAGTAAAATTGGTATAAAAACTGAAATTATTTTATAGTAAAATCAGAAGTTTTTAACGTTTTTTGGAATTTCTATATAGATATATGATTATAGTTGAATATTTTCCGCCTTAAAAGGTAATAAAAAAGTTGTAAAATAAAAGAGGAGATTAACATATAAAGTCCATTATCATTTAAAGCCATGATAAAAAAAATGAAGACCGCCATCAGGGCTATGACAATTTTTCACCGGCACTTTTCTTATCTGCAGGAGACATAACCCGTTTAATAGCCGCAGTTTGCTTGCTTATGAAATTACATTATTTTTTAAATAAACATACTTTCCCATCTAAAATGTAATTGCAGTAACCACAAAAGCATTAGTTACTTAAGTGTTCATTGTATATTCTTTTTACAGATTTGTAATGAAATTATACAAAAATAATGATATTGTCATAACAACTATAAAATTACATAAAAAATGTAATTGATAGCATTTGAACTGCAATTTTGAAATACGTTTCTATAAGAAATTTTGATACACAATCGTATTAATTATAGTAATACGAGTTTAGGAGTGAAACTGTCCAAAACAAGGTCACTTATTACAGATACAAAATTTTATTAAAAAAACTTCCCACTGGCAATAGTTTCTCTAAATGTTATTGCACAACTGTTTTACTTTTAAAATCTTACTTATCGAAAAAGTGCAGATTTTTTCTCAAATCTTTTTGAATGAAAACCTACAGAGACATATAATTTTCGATAGATTACCAAGTTCTTCAAAACAGTAAAGATACTTACGGTCAATTTCGAAAGTAAAACACTATTTTCTGTTATCAAGTCCATAACATCATCATCAAGAAAAATATCAAATGATATTACAGAGTTATTGTCTTTGATGGTTTCTATAACATTTTTTTTCAATTTTTGTGAATATAATACAGAAATTTCGATTGTATACACTTGTGTACAATGATATAAAACGAAACCAAGCACATGGTAATTGAAAACTATTGACAAACTAATCGTATTAGATATTATGATACAGTCTTAACTATACATTATAATATTACATTATTTGTAATTAAAAATTATAAAATTAAGCTAAGATCTTAATAAACTTGTTCTTAATAAAGAATATTATAAAGTAAAAATAATGGCATTTGTTTTAATGACATTAAATTCTTCCATATTTGTTTTTCCATGGGTCACTTGTTTTGAAAAAAATACTTCTAAAAAAATGTACAAACAAAACATAAAGTAACGTCTTGAATAGGTATACCTAAGTGCATAGGATAGGCATTAATGGTATAATAATAGGATAGGCATTAATGGTATAATATATAAAATAAATTAAGGATATAATAAAAAACCATAAATATATATTTATACCCGGCTCATCCACATAATGTTTTTATGATTCATATATAATATTCTTACAACAATCTTAAAATTTGACATAATTAACCATGATTATTGCCGAGAAATATGAAATAGAAATGAATTATTTCTTATAATTTATTGTAAAAAAATGTATAATTTACACCTCTAATTTTCGATGGAAAGTCTAAATATCAATTATTATTTTATATTTTTTACATTAGGAAATTAGACAATAAAAAAACATAATTTTCGAAGTAAATTTTAAATATCAATTGTTTTTTATATTTGTTATATTCTTTATAAAAAGTACATTTTTTCTTTTCTAAGAAAATTATATTATAAAATTACAGTAAATTAAATGTTCACGTGAAACAAGTATGCTTTATTTAAATTCTATCGAAAATTAACTCTTCATCGTCAAGCGTTTCTGTTCAGTTTTAAGTTCATAATTGTTCGTTAGACGGAAAATCGTTAGCTAATATTCCTTAGCAAGAAAGTCTTTTTGTGCGTCCTCCCCATGGTACCTTCACGTATGAAGAAAGTAGTTCAACTCCCTGCATTGTAAGGAAATCGCATTGAAAGGACGATAATGAATCCTGACGGAAAACTTAATATGAGCACAATTTACTTCTCATATTATATGTTCATCCGGATACAAAAGATTCCAAAAGCTGTATATCATACATGCATTAAGTTGAGCTTGTGTATTCAATTTTGTAGAGTAATCAATCGATTCAGGCAAAGTTAATTACAAGAGTATTCATTTAAAAGAAAATGAACTTGGTAACGAGTTTATAAATCTAATTAATAATACAATGTTCGTGATTAAATTGTGTTACACCGTTACGTCTATAATCAGAAACATTATTTACATTTAAAATCTTTGTGTTAATTTAAAAAATCTAAGTAAACTACTCATAAAACTGTAATAACGGTCCTCTGCAAAAGTTGTATAATTATAATTTTTGATATATGAAATCATTTGTAAATTTTAGAATAAATAAACATGTTTCTGGTGGGATTCACTTAATATTAGAAAATGGCATCAATTTCCATTTTGTTTGCAAAATGTGAAAGTATAGAAATTTTAAAAAAATGTAATATTTTTATTTTAGAACATTGTCTTGAAAATAAATAAATAAAGTTGTATAAAATTCACATTTCAGGAAGTTTGATATGCGTGGCAAAAATGTAAATTTCAAATGAATTTAATTACAGCTTTCGCACCAAGAAGCTTCTACTTTGAGTTAGCAAATATTCATGATGGTGCAGTGGAATGCCCAACATTCCGGATTCATCAAATGGAAATGTATCATATAATTAATTCAATGAATTATTCCTTCACTGTTCAGACTTTTATTTACTCTAACAATTCTACATTTGCAGTCAAGCTTTTATATTCAAAATGTATATACATTATTTGTCTTTGTCTCGTAATACTGCTTCGCTTAGTACGGATTCACTATAACATACTTTATACATTGAAAAACTAACTAAATTTTAATTAAATAATATCAAAACAAATTTAAGAAAGTGTTCATCTCAAAGTTCAAAGTTTCTTTTTGATTGATTTAATGAACTCTTTCAGTGCGGTTTTAAACTATGCCAGATATTATTCTATTTAAAGAATCACAAAAAAAATGTGGTGTCAAAACATATAAAATAATTATATAATATCATAAATAATTAGTTATTAAGAAATTTTTAAAGAAAAATATATTACATTTAACAAAAAATGTTGATGCGCTGGGTAGAGAATAATTTTATATTTATTTTATTATATTATTATTTTAATAATAATTGAGTCCACTCAATGAACAAAATTTTGACTGCAATAATGAAAATTAAAATATATATTTTTTATATCAAATATTTGTTATTATTTTTCGAATAAACAAATTGAGTGGAAAATATTCAATTTATATATTTTCTTGTAGCTTTTTGCAATAAATGTTATTATTATTATATTTTATTTTGTCTGTGAGTTTCAAAATTAATTATTAAATGAAACCAGATTTCTTTTTAGCTTTTATTATTGAAAATAATTTCATTATTTTAAATTATTTATATACGTTTGGATTTCATATTGCTTTTAGCAATATGATGTTTTAATTATGAAATAACAATAATAATTAAATTTATTAAAGTTGACCTAAAATTACGTGAATAATTAACAAATATATTAAAATTATGGCTTCCACTTACAGTTTTTATGTAATAACTACCAAAAACATTAAGAAAACATTCAATCAAGGCACGTTTTCGATTTACAGCCTAAAATGTTTCGCTATAACGGAAAAAAAAAACATCTTACGCAAATGCAATAATTAATTCCAAGTTTCGTGGAACGTATCTAGGCCGTAAAGCGAGGTATGGGTGTATTTAGTAAAAAAGTTAAAGTGCATAGACACAATATTTAGAATATGTGAATATTAAACAATATTTATAAGAAAAATAATAAGTAATTATTACTTTTAAATGAGATATTACATGTAATTATAATGAGTAGATACTTTGAAACAACACTTTATTTATCACTAGAAATAGAAGTATTTCTATTTTAAAATAACATAAAAACTCGCATAGTCTGGGTAATAGGTTCTGACTGTACCCCTGACTATTTGAAACCAGACTAATCGAGAACTTTCGAGAAGAATAACAATAAACAGTACAAAAAGAAACTTGAATATATGAAAAAAAGTTCATTTACGTACAATATAATAATTGTGTGCTTTAATTTATTTTTTGAAAATTAAAATTTAGTTTATTTCGAAATTTTCAACCTCTTCAACTCTGAACAGACAGATCGAAATTGGAAAATAAAATTGTTAAATGTACATATTATTATTATATAGTTAATATAATAAATATTCAGAAGCACCTTTGCAGCAATGGAATTTCATTTCATTTTGATTTCTGTATTTCTTATGTTTTTATTGTATTGAGTTCGTTTTTGATTATATTAAATGGTATTATCGATCTAAATATTTATATTATTTATTTTATAAAAAAATCTAAATAATAATTTGACTAATTATAATAATAAGTGTATAAATAATATACAAAATATTTTGAATTAGACATTTTTACGGAATATTTTTCATCTAAACGTAAGGGATGTTCTTTTGTTTATATCTAAAGGTAAAGATCGTGGATCTTCAAAAAAATATTTATATTATTTATAAGTTTATTTAACAATTTAGCAGCTATCAATAAATTGTCACTTATTATTATTAAATTCTGTAAGAAACATTTTTATCAATATATATAATTATTATTTACAAATCAATCAACAATACAAGCAAAATAAATGTTACTCATGTTTCGACCGTTTTGTGCCCTTTTTACTCAATTTCTTGTTATTGCTCAATCTAGCGACAAGCTTGTGAACTTTCAATTTAAAAAGACATCCGTGGATTCCAATAAAATGATAAATCGATATATCTCCTATTCTATTTAAGGATGCTTGCATTCACTTCGTTTGAAGAAAAAAAAATGTTTGATAATAAATGATAAGTAGAAAGCATAGATAAAAATCCATAATTTATTAATAATAATGTAAAAATAGTTAGAAAAATTAACAAATTTAAGTATGTTTATATCTAATCATACAATAAAACACTGTTTAAAGAATGTATATATTTTTATAAAATTAGTAATTAATAAAATATAAAATATTTTTAAGTCTAACAAAATAAAATATATCTTACTTTAAACTCACATTTTGTTCATTCAGAAACATTTAATTTGTTTTTTTATAATATCATTATTATTTATAATAATTTTTAATTCAATTAAATATAATATTAACTAAATTAGTGTATATTTTTGTTGTCGTAGATTTTATTTTCGTATAAATATTCGTAAACGTTCCCAATGGATGTTTTATCATTTCTTGCAAATTATTTTTGATCAGTAATCTTCATTGGTGTATTACAATTCTACTAGCAACTTTCTTTGTGAACCTGCTACTAATCCTAACACTTTTAGTATTTCTTCAACCTTGTGTTGGTTCATAAAGGGTCTTGGGATTCAATTCACTATTTCTCAATTATGAGGAGGGCGAATCTAACTAGTGAGCTATGAGTGGGCTTCATATGGAAAATAGAATCTTTATATAAGTGTTCTTGTATTTTTTATTTTATACTATTTCTGCAATAAGTTTATTTGTATTACAATAATTTATCGTTATAAAAGCATAATTTATTGATATAAAAGCATATAAATATTAGATAATTAATATTATATAATTAATTGTTAAATTGAGGCAACTCTTAGCCGAGTGGTTAAGAGTCCCTGCATCATAAAAATCTGGTGCGAAATGGTGCTGGTTCGAATCGCTGACCCATTTTTCCAACATTTATCGGTCAGCAAAATAAGGTAGTGAGGCTGATAAAGACTAAAACGTAACCAATAAAAAAATATTAAATTTAGTTATGTGAAATAAATACGAATAAACTGTATACAGTAAACTATACAAATTACGTAATTCGATCTCTATTAAAACATCCTTTCTCTATTTACTCCTTCATGTTCTAATTGCTGCGTAAGTCTACACCGACTATGATGCATTGCGCAACTAATCTTCTTGCCATCTCGTATATCTTTTCCCGTATAATTTTTCAAAATAAATTATATGCAGTAGCAGCGACAGCAGCAATAATATTATAATTAAAAATTAATTAAGAATGGCCAGATGCCGTCTCGTATTATATAATCGTGATTTCGCGCCGGCGTCGTTCTTTTATTATTCCTTCTGACAACTGTTAAACACTCGAAATTATAATTTACAGGCGCCGAGCCGAAATGAAATAGTCGAATGCCGTATTATATAACACTTTCCGAGCCGTGGTATTAATGTCGCTCCGGGCACCGTGGAAATGTAAATGAGAGACGTCGTAAAAGTTAAGTTCCGAAAGAAAAGTTATCTTTCGGCATCGACCAGCAAACGCGTTCTAAAACCGGAACGAGACTAGTTTTCGAACATAATTGCTTTCAAACAAAAATATTCAAGAAAGTTAAAAAGTATATCCATTATTATTTTGACAGCATTTTTTTATATTACGGCTCCTTTAGCACTACCTTATTTTGCTGACCGGTATCTGCAAGCCCCGTAAATACCGGAAATCCTCGGTCAGCTTTTTTGGTGAGATTTGAACCAGCACCTTTCGCATCGCATCTTTGTGATATAGGGACACATTAAGGGTATTTGATCAAATATAATTGATGGGACATTTGACATATGTACCAACAATCCAAAAAAAACTAATATTTGTGAAATTAATTTATAATTTTTACTTTTTTTTTAATATGAATTATAATTGCTAATGGTTAACGATCAAACAATATTCTAACAAATAAATAATATTATATATATTATAATAAAAATTTAAAATTATTCATTTTTATACAGTTCAATAAACATTAATTAAGGTAATGTGAAGATTAAGAACGTAAACATCATGTAATTCCTTTTGTGCTTTTGGCTTTCCATTATAATCCAATAAAGGTGTGCAAAAAGCGTTGTGAGTGTGTAATATTTTTTACGCGTAAATTCGCACCTGTATAATGGGTATTCACGTTATAGACTGACATTTTTTTGACAGCTTTCTCTCATAAATGGCGCCACAGGTTACCGTTGCTAGGATTCCATTATGTACGGAAAAGAGACTCGTAGTAATTTTATGTTTGATTGACTTTTGTATGACATTCGCATCATTCAAACAACGAAATTATAATACATATTTCAGTAACATTTAAAAAAAAACAATGCAAATTTTATTAAATGCAATGTGCATTGCGCCCCAAAGTCAGTTCCGCCCGTGATCGACGCTTCTTCCGTAACAGACTTGCTTTTTTTGTCTTTTTGCAACGATATTTGCAATCTAACCAAATCGTACATTCAGCAAATCATCCCGTCGTTGCAGACACTTGTTAGGAACCATTGCCCATTGACAACTAATTCATTATGATGGCTTCAAATATTTAGAAGTACCACGGTTTGAACCCGGGACCCCAAATTTCGCGGACGAAGACTCAAGCCATTTGACTCTGCTTTTACTAACTCCGTTCAATCTTTGAATTTCCCGGGCAAAAATACCAATTGTCATATAGAAACTAATTCAATACGGACAGAAAGACCTATGGTCTATAGTCCTTTGTAGCAATAGCATTATATTTTCTTTTTCTTTTCTTTCAATTTCTTTAATACTATTCTATTGAATTTATATTTTATTTGTTGTTATTATTTCAATAAATGTTATTATAATTATTCTTTGAACTAACATTAATTATAATGTATTGTTTATTATTTATATTTATATATGTATTTATTTATAATAATGAATTTTTATTTGTCCAAATGTGTACTAAAGCAATTAGTCCAACTAAGCAACAAACATACTTTGATTACACGTATTTACGTTAATAAATACTTTATTTGAAATACGATATTTTCAATGTTATTATTACTTTCATATTTATTTCATGCTTGAACAAATATTTATAGAAACGTGTGTTTATTGTAACTGCTACGTGTATTTATTTATAATTAGTGCGCTTCAATCAGTACGAATTACTATGCTTAATAATTTAATTAAGTCAGAAATAAAAAATCAAAAATAATAATAATAATATTGACCCAATTTGTAGCCAATAAATTCATTTAAAAATAAAAATAATTACAAACTTATTTATATTTAAACAAACTTATTGATTATTATTTTTGTCCTCGATTAGTCCGGTTTCTAGACGTTTGCAGAACCTATTATCCTCATTTTTTTAAAGACAGTAAAGAACAGAGACCCAAGTATAAAATATCTATATTTGAAGAGCATAATGCGAAATTGCATAAAGTTTTAGATAATCTTAATTAGAAAAGTTAAATTAATAATATGTGAGAATAGATTTACTATACATATAAAATTATAATGAAAGATTTTATCATGAAACTATACAATTCAGGTAAAAACTAAAACTGAACTTGAAGGTAATTATTATTATATAATTATGGACGTTCAATAGGGCAGAATATAATTATATTTTCTTTTCTTTGTATTTCCATTGTTATTGCAATAATAATTATTATTATGTTTAAGAAACGTGAGCAATAGCTTTCAAAATATGATTACTAAAATATAATTTCTTCATATTTTTATTTGAAACTTTTATTAATAAAAATAAGTAAACTATATGTAATGTAAAGTCACTTGATTGAATCTTCTGTACTACTACTATAATTATGTAACTATTATTATTATTGTAAAATATTTTATTGAATTATGTTTAAAATTAACAAATATAATTAATAATAATTGATTTACTTTATTTATTTCTTAACTGTCCATCAGAAATTCCAATAAATATTGCTATAATAAGGTATTAAAAAGATATGTTTGTAATTGTCTCTTAGTAATTGATATATATGTTTAATTAAGATATAGTTGTGTAACTTTTGTTCCAATATAGTGTAGAGTACCGTTTTCCCAATCAATTAGCTCTCCTAACTATAAATTACTAACTTTCGCAGAGATTACATAGAATGTATACCAAAAATCAAGTTATTAAATAATTTGAAACAATTTTTGGAGCATTGTTTTATTTTGTTGAAGTAAAAGTATTAATAATTCATATTTAATAATAATAAAATGTATTGCAACTAATATAAAAAATTAAATTTAATACAATAAACTGAATAAATAAAAAATTTAAATAAAAAAGCTATTGCTGTAATGGGGTATAGACCATTAGTCTTTTTGCCCAATCTACACATTTTGTAAATTAATCAAATATTATATTTATTAATTAGTAATTCAATTAAAGCATAGTCAATTATTTAAATTGTTATTTTTCAATCTAATTTGCTGTCCAATTTGTTTCAATTTTCCAATAAATCAATAAATATAAACAAGGTGTTGTTTTGCAGAAATATTGTGTTTGCAATTTAATTAATAAATATTTTTACTGAAAGTAATAATAAAAACAAAACAAAAACAAAAAATAACATTTTCATCAATTCATATTTTTATAGTATTATTATTTATTTATTTAAGAACAAAAAAGGAAACACAATTATTGGCTATGCTGCAAAGGGCTATAGACCATAGGTCTATTTTTATTAGTAATATTTTTGTAGCAAATCCATGTATAAATTTATGCGGGTTTACGGTTATTTATTATTAGCAAACTATTATTAACACACCTTTATTAGTCATAGATTATTGAACAAAGATTTTCATAATTCAGGACAGTAAAAATACGATAAAAGCAACTTTATTAATTCTTTACAATTGCAACTATTTAAAAAATAAAACAATTTTGAAATCACTTTTTTTCCAAAGTGTGACGTGTGATAATTAATATATCAAGTGATTAATTTGTAAACCATTTTAAATTGATTAAAAATAATAATTAAGCATATTGGGATTATCATTTTTGTTGTAGTAGCAAAATAAAACTTATTATTTAAAAAATACATGTTTACAAAGGGTTATTGACCATATTATTTCCAAAAATAAGTCATCTAAAGTATTTATTTTCTTTAAAACATAATATAAATAATAATAATTAACAACAATTACTACAAGAAAAACATAAACTGAATATAATGGAAATATAAAGAAAAGAAAAAATATAATTATTGCTATTGCTGCAAAGGGATATAGACTATAGGTCTTTCTGCCCTAAAACTAAATATTATATTTATATTATGTATTATCTATTGCATTTATGAGCATTTCTATAGTTTATTGAAAAAAAAATGTATCCCTCGAATTCCACATACTTTCCCTATCCCATAGAGGCTGTTTTTATTGTTTCTAATGAGAACTATTTCTGTTTGAAATTTTCTTCTTTTTTTAATTGGTGTTTATAGAATACATTTGTTTTCTTTTTATATATGATTTTTGTATTAGTCATAAATTTTGTACTATCTAAGTAGAAAGACCTCGGTCGTTAACCCTTAAGCACCAATAAAGATGTTGTAATAAGTAAATTAAAAATCATAATAGATTATTTTATATTTAAATAAAGTAAAATTTTAGGATTAAAAGACGTTTAGGTCAGTTACATATACATTTTAAGATTCATTTTGGAACAGATACTTTTTGTTTATCTATATTTATTTTAACTATATAATTATTATTTGAACTGATGTATTTTAATAATAATTTATAAAATTTTTAAAAAAATCAGAAATATACTTATATAAAAGTTATATCAACGATGTTTCTTTTTTAATTTCAAAGATTTACTTTTATATGGAATAAGTATATGGAACTATGAAATAAATAATGAGAAAAGAAGGAAACATTTTAAAAGAGTAATCTTATTATAATACTCCTATGTAGGTATATGTTTTTGGTGAAAATCAGCTTTGATGTGCATGGCGAGATTGGCGTTCCGAACTTTTCAGTCTGTTTTGTATGCCTTGTAATAACTAATGGAACATCAAGGAGAGAGCAACGTAATCCAATGCGATAGTATACATATGCATGACATCAAAGAAGCATTTTCTCAATTCAGAAAGTATATATTATAATTATAGCACTTACCAATGGCTGTGAAGATGCCCCAAAATCTGGTAAACAATTGAAGAATCTCGAAGCTCCTCTGCCGAAGCGTCTTCTTGGCACAATCATTGTTCCTAGGCGCCACCTCGCCGTTCACTGTAACGATGGGCGGTGCAGAGGCGACAGCAACCGAATACATCTTGGTACCTTGTACACTCTTATTCGCAAATACGCGGCATACCTGTACCACCTAGGTTCACCTTGATACCAGCGTCGCGACGCCCGACACAGCCGACTGGCGAATGTTTCGCGCGGCCCGACGCGAGGACGGTCGGTCTACGGGAAGGGGGCGCGCGCGACGCATCCTAGGCTTCTGGACCGCGCGTTGTGCGTCGCGACGCTCCATTACCACCCAACCCCACCTCCGGCGCCGCCACCGTTTCGCTCCACCATCGTCTTCTCAGTTTCTGAGTAATTAATTAATGGTCGCTGAGAGTCTTCGTCCGACCGCCAACGTCGTTTACGAAATTTCTAAGCCCAACTTGCAGCTAATACTGTCCTAGTTTCGAATCCGATGGGCTAAAACCCCGATTCTAGAAAATAAATTTAATGCGGAATTAATTCGATTAATATTAGATTGGGTTAATTAAAGCGTTTTGGAAACGCGATAAGGTGAAAGTTTACAACGCGGTGCAACCTATCCAACTGGGGGATGTTTAATTAGGCGGCCCTAGACTCTCTACCGAAAATTTTCAGCAAACAAAAGTTAATTGCGCCGGAGTTCCAACTATCGGGCTCTCATAATTTCCACGAGTTTCAATTTGTCTCGAAACTATCTCGAGCACACCGCATTAACTTCTTCTTTCACCTTTGATGGTCCCCTCATCTCGTATACGAGAATATTTGGAGGTGGAGCACCGAAAATGCAAATTCCAACTGGCTGTGACATTTTCTAATTTAATGCATATAGCGTACGTACAAAGCCATAACTTATGCCAAATTCAAAATTTATATAATTATATAAAGTAACAATAATAAAATAAGTATTTCAACAGTCACTAATAGATAAAAATACTAAAGACCTATTGTCTGCTATTTGCAGCAGTGGTAATATTTGTATTTTCATTTTCTTGAAATTATATATGAATGTTATTTTGTTCACTGTTCCAATAAAAATAATTATCAATAATAACAATAAAAATTAAACAATTCTAAAAAACAACTGTTACAACGGGCTATTGACCACAGTATTTCCACATAAATAATATGCGAATTTATTAGTTTATCATTAAATTTGTAAATATACATCAGATTTTCGAAAATTGAGACACATTTTGAGTGAATCATAATACGTTTCTATTTTTTGTTTAATCATCCCTTCAAATAGTAAAAATAAATACTAATCAAGATTTTAATCAGATACATAAGACATATATTGTATATAAGGTACATAAATACATCATGTACATAATTAATAGATAATATACATAATGTTCTAGATGTATGTAATGTATATATATTACATAAGGTAATTTTATTAAAAACGCTTTACGGATTCAAAAGAGACGAAATATTTAAATTTATATCTATTCTGCCAGAATTATACGTTTATCATCTAAACAAACACTTATTATGACGTAGAAATACATTCTTGTCGATTCGTTATTCTGATAAATATCTCGTCCCCTCTTTTTGATAATCATCCCTTATTTTTTTTACAATTCGTAAATACCAATTTCTTCAAATCGCTTCAAAATTCGCTTTTAAATCCTTTTGATTCCATTAGAATCGTGATTATTCAATCAAAATAAACACTGCTTTCAAATAAAACGCATAACATTTGACCGGTTGAACGGACTTTGAAGAACAAAATATCATATTAAGGGTTAATATTAATACAGGGTGGAAAGACCAATGGTCGATAGCCCTTTGACCAGCACTTAGTTTAATTTTTATTCACTTAGAATTATAATTTATTACGTTTATTTAGTTTTTCTTAGTTTATATTCTTAATGGCGAAAATATGGTATTATATTGTATTATAATTATATCAATAAAATAGTCTATAGCCTTTTATTTAACTTAATTATATATAAATATATTGTGAGGCAGATGGAAAGTTCGTAAATGTAAATATTGGTAATTTACCTGAAATCCCAGCAAGATATATTTATGAAAGTTTCGAATGAAGGAAAAATATATATATAAATCACCAAACTCCGAACGAGCAAACTCATATTATCGAACCCAATAGGCCGATCTAAACAAGTAGTTAGAGAAGTTCGAAGACTCAACACTGGGCTCACTGCAACTTTTAAAATACTTTCTACGAGTAAATGATTTATTTCCACTTGAGAAAATAGTTCAGCTTATTAATTTCAATATCGAGTTTATTACGTTTGACTGAATAAAGCGTAACAAACAAAAAACAAATCTTATTTTCTTCTTATAATTTTTTCTGTATATTTTTTATTAGTATTTTTGTTATTAACATTGACATTCATAGCCCATTGCACCAATAGCATTATTTTTTATATATATTTTTCTATTATATTAATTTTATAAATAATATAATTTATTGGCCAGATATAAAAACAAAATGTTATTCTAAACATAAAACCAAACACAATAATAATAAAGAGATAAGGCTGGCTAAAGGGCTATCGACCATTGGTCTTTCCGCCCTTGAATATTATGTATAATGTAGAAACTAAATGTACAAGTTGAAGATACAAAAATCGTTAAACAAAAAAGGCAGCCTCTGGTAAAAGGATGGGATATAATTATAGGTATAATAGATACTGGAATAGGGTTAGCCTGAAATACTTACATTTAGGAGGGGTTGATGAATTTCTGTGACAACAAAATTTGGAGAGAGAGGATTAATTTTATATTTTTCTTGTAGTTGTTATTACAATAAATGCTATTATTGTTATTAATTTGGCTAGAAAAATATAAGGCATAGCCCTCTATATTAGTTTTCTACTTATTGTACTTAATCAATATATTTTGCTTATAATTATTTGTTTTCTTTAAAAAGTAAGAAATTTATTTAGTTTACTTTACTAATTTCAATATAGTAATTGTAATGTTGTAATAAATAAAGAAATGCAATATATAATATATAAAACATACATTTTTTGGTGTGTATATTTATGCAACGATATTTACAATCCGTCAACTATCAAACAGCAACTTTTGACGCTTGAGGAATTAAGTTTACCGAAGGATAAGTATCACGTTGCATAACTAATCGATGCAATCGGGGTGTAAACGTTGTAGCTAATTATTCAAAACTAGTAGTAGTCAAAAATCAACCTGCATAGTTACAGACACTTATTTAGAACCGTTGCCCATTGATGATGACTGTCAGGACCACAAAATTATGTGTTGTATTTCGAACGGGATTCCGATCTATAGATAGTATGGCCTATACTTTTTAGCTATTTTTCTTTATATTTTAACATATTTATTAACCACAGGTTCGATCCAATAATTCTATCCTGATTTGTTAAAATTTTGTTATATATTTATATTTTAGTTTTATATATATATATGTTGATAAAGATGATACAATTTTAAATGATATTGCTAGCGATAGATAAATAGAAAATGTGAAGTTGACTGTAATTAAGTTAATCAAATTGGTAGGTAATTGGAATACAGTACTATTTCTGCATAATTTGCTGTAACGTATACACCCTGATTGCATCGATTGGTTATGCAACGTGATACTCAGCATTCGGCAAACTTGAAACGAAAATTGTAATACGTTATGTGTCAAAAGTTGCTGTCGGCAAATAAGTTGGGCTGATTTGAATTTGGCGCCAAACGTATTTTCTGCATGCAAACAATGTGGGTGGGATTTGCACTATGGAGACGTGCAGAACTCGAGCATCGCACTTCACTCGACCCTCCAATATTCATACATTGTTCGCTTCTACCTAAATGTGAGCATGCTTTCAATTACAACAATGTAGATTCAGCTATGCAACAAAATTGCATAGAATTTCATGCGCCAGTTATCAAAATTCAGGTTATATTGATATTACACTGTTTGTTTCATGTCTAACAACATCAAAGAATATTATCAATTTAATTGATAATCTTGTTAATACAAAGTCCGAGGCGTCTTTGGCCAATTCTGTATACATCTTGTGAATAGATTTGTGGCTTTTTAAAAACGGGTTGAAATTAATAAGTTT